>JAGFPH010003744.1:67466-79590 GCA_018207615.1 Philaenus spumarius
AAGCGTTTGTGGCAGGACCTTTTAGTTTTGAGCGCAATTTTACTGTCGTTAATCAACTAGTACCTTAAAAATCAAAACGGGTTTTTGGAGACAACAATTAGTTCAAACAACAATTTTAGTACTGGTAATTTCCTACAACTTTCCCGCTGACGAAACATCGTTACTTGAAAAATTAAAATATCTTCGCTTACTGAAAATTTTATGTCAGATGATTCCTGAACTACAGTTTGTATTTTACTTTTTCAATGTGTACAATTACGTAAAAATATATTTCAGTTAGAAAATGAGATGGGTAGAATCCCACATCTTTCCTCTAAAAACCTGTTTTTGTAAAATTAAAGATAACTCAACCCATAAGTCACCTACGGCTAAGGAGAGCATAGCAGTTAAGCCTCGACAAAACTATTTGGTCTCTGTGAAGTTGACACTAGGGGCGGGCAAGTAATGTACAGTCCCAATAAAGAAGGTACAGTCCGCGTGGAGATGCTGCTGGCGGTACCTGTTGGCCTCGAGACAAACTAGGCATTTTCGACTGTTGAAAAGTGTTCCCTCTGATAACATGGGGGTTTCGCTTCTTATAGTGTTGTTTCTTCAATGACTGCAGTCACTGACAGGACGCAGGGACAAAAACAATTCCCTTTTTCCCCCAGTCCCGTAGCGACTACCTGGTCGGACGCTCGGGGCAATTTCAGCATTTCTATTGCTAGGCGACCCTTCCTAATCCTCTTTAATGAGCGGGGCAGTTTCATCGTTTCAAATTACCAAAAATGTTGGGGCAGTTTCACTACGACCGGACGTGACAGCTGACAATTCTCGTTTGAAAACCATGAGTGTATTACCAGTGTATATCAGGCATTTTAATTAAATGAGTAACTGTTGTTCTGTTTTACTTTTGTGTTTTATTTTATTTGTTTTTTTTTCTTGTTGCCTATATTTCATTTTGGTAAATTTAACTTTTTAGCGTACTCGTTTTAGTTGAGTTTGACGACACAAAAAAGCTATGGAACTAAATTATGCTATGACGAGTTATGTAATTAATATTCTACAAACATTTTGTTGTGTGCCTTCTAAGTCTCTACAGAATCAGATATTCTATATAATATAAATTCTACATTTTGTTGTGTGCCTTCTAAGGCTCTACAGAATCAGATATTCTATATAATATACATTCTACAGCAGATTACCTTGCTTGTGCCAACTACTCATTAAGGTTTTACTATTTGCATTATTTACTTTTTCAACGCAGGACAGGTATAATATTAATAACATAAGGTACTGAAGTGTTGGATAATGACTGGCATAAAACCATTAATTAATTTGTACAAAGAGTAAAATCTTAAAACAGCTTGATATGACCTCATATTGTCGATGCATAGAACTAGGTGTGAACATTCAGAAGGTTGATAGGCGGTTACGAAATGATACGATACTCCAGGGCGTTTAACTCATCTATTGAAAATAATTATTCTTTAAATGAAATATAACGTTTATTTATTTTTTTTAGCGAAACTCTATAAGCACTATAACTGACAAATGCATAAACAAAAATTAACGTTATGGTTTCATCTAAAAATAACAAAACACCTAAGAAAAGTGTAAGTTAAACTTGCACAATAAAATGACCATACTTTGGGCCACATACAAACTGCCCCACTTTTTTTGGGTCATTTCTAATATACAAACTGCCCTACAAGGTCCAGGTACACAAACAAGGTACAGGCCGGGGATTCGGCGACATACAAACTGCCCTACTTTTCTACCTGACACAGGTACGGGATATTTCCCTCCGAATTCCCTCATACCAATAAATAGTTTACATTAGATAATAACTAGTACACCCACTTCGTATGCATACATTGTTTAGACATACAAAATAATACAGATAATTTATGAACCAAGTTGAAACAGCTAGTATATTCGTGTATTTATTTATCTGTTATTCTTATCTAATAGGAAACGTTGCGTGCTTACACGCACTTATCTTATAGTAACCGTTGCATGCTTACGCGCCCTTATCTAATAGTACCCGTTGCGTGCTTACACACACTTATTTAATAGTAACCGTTGCGCTCTTACGAGCACTTATCTAATAGTAACCGTTGCGTGTATTCGTGTATTTATTTATCTGTTATTCTTATCTAATATTTAACCTAACCTAACCTTACCTAACTTAACCTAACCTAACCTATTATATAAGCACGCAACGGTTCCTATTAGATAAGAATAACAGATAAATAAATACACGAATATACTGGCTGTTTCAACTTGGTTCATAAATTATCTGTATTATTTTGTATGTCTAAACAATGTATGCAAATGAAGTGGGTTTACTAGTTATTATCTAATTTAAACTATTTATTTATTGGTATGAGGGAATTCAGAGGGAAATATCCCGTACCTGTGTCAGGTAGAAAAGTAGGGCAGTTTGTATATCGCCGAATCCCCGGCCTGTACCTTGTTTTTATACCTGGACCTTGTAGGGCAGTTTGTATATTAGAAATGACCCAAAAAAAGTGGGGCAGTTTGTAAGTAGCCGTTTAAAAACTTGTACGGGGAGGGGGAGGGGGAGTGATCAGTGTCAGTGAAAGGAAACAGGCTGTTATATACATTGCATGGACGAAAGCAATATTTTTTAAATGAAAGCTTGGTTTCTGTTTAGTTTTTCTGTGACTCTTATGAGCACCTACAGGGTTTTCTTTAAAACTTTAGTTGCTTTACTATTATAAATCGAGCCACATTTTCAATAACATCTTGAAAACAAAAATAAACAATCGTGATGATATCCTCCAATAAAGCCCTTAAAATCGATACCATTCGACAGTAGAAGATGTTTATTGTCTTTATAAGACTGCCAAATTTTGGCCACGAACAATGTATAGTTAAATATTTATTGAGTTTTGATTAATTAAATATATGCGGGTTAGCATTCTATGCCAAATGTCAGTTTTATATCTTAAGGTTAAACCCTAAAATATATAAATTAGTATTGATAATTCGCTCAAATCACGTCAGCGGTTACCTGAGAATTATTACTGTAAAATAGACAAACTAACGATTAGTTCTTAGAAAAGTTCTGTTTTTCCCTTTTTAAGTAAGGAAAGCTCCTCTAAACATTCTAAAAAATATTTAAAAACCAATGAAATGGAAAACGTATGTTATTTAAATGTTGGCATTATTTGCATTATTCCGTCAATTGCCTCCCATTGAATCTGTAGCCTATCATTCCTTCCCAAAGTGTTTACTTCTACGTGGAAACTAAACTTATCTTTATAAAAAAAGTTTAGATTTGGTAGCCTTGAAACGAGTTCGAATATCCAACAACTATCGGTAAACATTTACTTGATCATATACATGCCTTACGAAAAATACTGCATTCAAGAAAATTCTGTTTTTAGTTCTTGAATAAGTTTTTAACAAGAGCCCGACAAAGACTACAGGAACTATCTGCAAATATTCAACGAAATAACAAAGCTTAAAGTATCCGCTTAAAATCAACCGAATATCCTGAGGTCATATTGTAACAAACGCAAAACGTTTTCAGGGTTGACAGAATTTGCTTTCTAGCGAACGTGCCGTTATGTTGTTACAACAGACGGTTCGGATTCCAATCAAGTAACGATAATAGATTCCAATCATGATAAAAACGCCGGCTTAGATTGACTCGCAGATCATTCACTCGGTTACAAAAAGCCGCATCTGTCAGTGCAAGTATTCGTCACAGATTGGCACTGAGTGCTTTCAGTAATCTTGGATCCGTGTATAAGCCGACAAACATTGGAATGTGTTTGAATTAAATGTATTTTTGTGCGATAGTATCATATTATTGTTTGCTTTACGTATTGTTTAAAAACTTGTTGACTCTTTTCCTTCTCATTCAATGCGTTTTACTTCGTTGTTATGCGAGTTTGTTTTTTATCAATATCTGAGAAAGAAGATAGCGTTGATACTTTTTCGAAAATTTCACAATTTCCTCTAGAAAAATGGGTGAGAAAGAAGATAGAGTTGACATTTTCCTGCTAAACTCAAAATTTCCTCTAGAAAAGGGAAGTGCTAGATTAATTTCAATTTATGTTAATGCTTTGTAATAATTAATAATTTGTATTTGCGTATTAAAACAAATAATGCAACCTATTTCATGTTAATATTTACTGTATTGTGATTAAACAAAATAATCAATTTGTAGAATAACATTACTGTAAAATACGAGTATTCCGAGAGTACAATTGAAAATATTCTAAAACTAAACTCCAGTAAAATGTTTTCAATAATTGATTGCTAGAAATATCATTTACGTATGTAAAGTTTGTCATGACTAACGGTACGAAACGCTTTGGGTAAGTCGAACTGGCTCAATATATTTTGATTTTTAATAGAACCGTATATTTTGTATTATAAAATCGTATTGTACTCCAACAAATATAAAAAATTACTATTTATTTAATAAACTAATTTTGTTTTACTAACTACAAAATGTATAGCAAAATATACCAGGTGTCTTAAAAGTCCCACTCCCTCCCCCCTTTAACTTTTGTGTTTGTTAAAACAAACAAATATCCTTTGGGGAACGATACTAACTTAGCCCATTGTATCTTTTGAAGCTATCGGAAATTTTTTTGAGTGTCCCCTAAAAAGGGGGATTTAATGTCTTGAAATAAATCGACATAAAGTTGCTAATATCTCGAAAAGGAAGTTTTTAGAAAAAAAATTCAAAAGACAAAAAAATTTTATTTCAAAGTGCTTGACATAACAATGTTCTTTCAAATCGATTTCGTAAATTTTATTTTTTACGAAATTTTCTAAGGTATAGGAGTCGACTTAAAATTTACTAAATCGATTTGGAAGCAATATATTAGGTCAAGCTCTTTGAAATAAACATTATTTGTCTCTTGAAATTTTTTCTAAAAAGTCTTCCTTTTCGAGATATTAGCAACTGTAGGTCGATTTATTTCAACACGTTTAGGGCCGTCATTTTGTTTTGGGTCGTCCGATTTTTATTTTCTTTATGTCATTTTCCTAGTCTTAAATAGACCTTTGAGGTATCACATGACCATACTTCCCATTTAAAAATTTTGAGTTGCCCCCAAAATCCCCCATTTTTAGGGGACACTCAAAATTTCCGATTGCTTCAAAAGATACATTGGGCTAAGTTAGTATCGTTCCCCAAAGGATATTTGTTTGTTTTAACAAACACAAAAGTTAAAGGGGGGGGGGGGAGTGTGGGACTTTTAAGACACCTGGTATATATTTTTGTAAGTCTGCTTTTAATTTGTAACTAATTGAAAACCAATCTTTGATTTTAAATACCACAAAACATGTTTCTTACAAAATATATTTGAAACTAATAAATATATATATTTTTTAAATAAGTTAATCTCTAATGGGTCTTAAGTAAGTGTTTTATTGTCGTTCAACATTTTACAATGCAATGGGCAACAAGTCAAAAGATTACATGAGTACATACCATTACAAATGTACTAAAAATACAAAACATTCTTTTGTACAAAACATTAATATAGAAATAAATAGTAAAATTTTAGCAGTTTACATGTCTCAAATAAATCATATTTCGACCTATATTTAGAATTTGGTTATTATTATTCCATACAATATAAATTAAATTACTTTGTATCTTTGCTTACAGGTAAGCGTCTATTCCGCAATAAGATGTTTAGATCTGGAAGATTGTTTTTGAGTCCAGGAAGTAGAAGTATACTAATAAGTCAGTAAGTACATTATGTATATGCAGTATATGTATACTAGCCTACATCATATGAATAGCAAAGGTTAATGTGTAATTAACTTTTTGCTATTAATTTTTATGTACAGAGTGTTTATGAAGTTCCTTTAACTCCCCTCCTTATTTTTGTTAGTAAAACTTTGTATATATCTTGTGTTGCATAACAGGACAAATGTTTTGAAATAGATGACCTTCTATGATTTTGGGGGCTTAGGAGGGTAAGGGGGCTAACAATTTCAAATATTAAGGTAGCTCATGTAACAGCCTACAGCATTGAAAAGCTTAAGAGAAACACGATGGCGCAAATTAGAGCTTATAACTTACTTCGTTTCAAAGTAAAGGACAGTCAACAATTTAATAACCTTCTTTGATGTTATGATAACAATATCATTTTCCAGAATTTTGATTGTCCCTTACTTTGAAACTAAGCAAGATACTAAGCTCTAATTTGCGCCATTCTGTATCTTTTTTAATAAGCTTTTCACAAGATATACAAAGATAATTATAATAAGATATTATACAAAGTTTTGTTAACTTATTTTCAATAACAAAAATAATAAAGTTAGCTAAAGGGACTTTATGAACACTGTATATTACTAACATTTTTACCTTAGTTCTTTCGCGGGTACGTTATGTTTGTAAGTGTTTTGGTTTGATTGAATGATCAATATTGATTGGTTGGTTTTGCCGATTGGTTACATTTGGAAAAAATATTATACAAATCTCTTTTAATAATAAAGATTCAGCTCCCTTCATAACATAACTTTCGTTTTGTTTATTGACTTTTCCCTGTCCCTAAAAAGCTAAAACTAGAGGAACCAAATCGATTATGTTTTATTCATAAAGCCTTGATAGTGTTTGTCTTCTCTGTTTGTTTTACTTTGAAAAAATAAATTCCAATTTGCTTGAAAGAATTGTGATCCTGTTTGGCAAATTATTACTTTGGAATTACTTTGAGAATGTCTTTTTTCTCTGTGAAACTAATCATTTTACTTTCTCACTATACTATAGTATGGAAAAAGTATGGTGATCGCAAAAAATTTCGATGTTGAGATTTTTGTGGACTATCCGTTTTGGGACCACTTGAGTCCAAAAAAGTGGTTTAAAAAATGTATGTCTGTCTATCTGTATGTATACAAAGCTAGAGAGAAAACTATTCGATCCATTTCGAACAAATTTACACCTGACATGTCAATTAGGCATGCATAGATGCAAGAAGAAAGGTTTTGAAATATTTTGAAAACAACCCCATTTTTGGCAAAAAAACCCCCATAAAATCAGTTATTATTTTTTTATAAAGAAACGACTCTAACGATTTTGATACAATTTGGCTTATTTGTAGCCTTTAATGTAGCCTACCATATGCAAAAAACCGTATCTTTCTAAAAACTCACGTTTAGCTAATAATAATGGGGTTTTGGGCCGAAAAGGGGGTTGTTTTTCAAAACATTTTTTCATGCATCTATACAGGCCTAGTTAATGTTTATGGTGCAAATTTGTTCTAAATCGATCGGATAGTTTTCTCTCTAGCTGATAATAATAATATTTATGAGTTAATCTCCCACTTTGAATCACCTCTCCAACCCCTACTGCAATTATGAAGTCACAGTGAATCTGTTTAATAATTTAAATATGTTTGTGAGTAAGTATGTGCCAGTTCCTGGTACCATTTATTATTTATTGTAATTGTAGTGTGTTCGCTTTGAATTAGTTCCTTTTAAAATGCTTCATGTTTTGTTCTAAAAACTGTGTCAAAAATGCATTGAAAAATTATGAAGGACTAGCAAAAAAAATATATATATGTAAATAAATAAAATAAAGAAAAAGCAATGAACTAGTGTTGTATGAACTAGTAAAACTGTACATAATAGAGGCGAAAATAAGACAATTGATATTAACAATTTGTATAGCAAAAAATACACTTTTCTCGTTCGCCCTTCTCTCTCTAACACAATATTATTGGTCAGCAATTATTACTCTAATAAACGGACTAACTTGTAATAAGAGGACTTTCATACATTGTAATAATTACAGGCTATACTATAATTACAATAACAGGTTATTTTTAACGTTCTGTTACACTCTTCACATACTCCATGTATGGCTCTAATCACCGTGGCCTGTGGTCAAGGATAAACTGATTAAATATGGTCAAGAAACGATTAGCTAGAACTTTGATTGCCATGGTTCCACCCTAGTTGCAGGTTGGGATTTCTTCCTATTACTCGGTCCAACAGTCCCCATCACGTTATAGTTCTCTTTCTATTCTTGAGCACCAGTGACGCGTTATGATAGTCATTTTGATGTAAGCGTGGTTATTATATTTTCTACAAAAGCAAGATTTTCCATTTGTGTATTCTAACTGTAACGCTCAACGTTTAGAATATGAAGCTACTCTTTATTATGAAGTGAAATCCTAAAGTTAATACATACAATCTAAAAAAAAGAGGAATCCAAGATAACAAAGTAGAACAACACAATCAGAAAACTTGTATAACTAACTATATTACATAAAGAAAGGCAGAGATACTCAGTCAACTCAAAGAGAGTCAACTAATGTGATATTGCTGAGCTAGAGAACATTTTAGTCTTATTTGTAGACGGTAGTTTTAGATAGATTTCGAAGAGAGAACGCTTACCATGGCTCGACGTCTGGAAAATATTTACCTAATTTTTCGTTTGACGGTCTCTAACCCAAAAAACCATAGACACTTCAAAAAGTGTATTCATATTATTATACTGCCGTCATTAGGACAAATTACTTAGAGGTAGACATGTGGTTAGAAAATAGATAGAATAGATGTGAGATAGAAGATAAAAGAGAAGTTTTTGTTCTTAATTTCAATCGATCTTAATTAGCCTTATATATTATTTCTTAAAGGTGTTTTTTTTTTGCCGCTAAGAGATGAATCCCTTAATTCTTCATAAAAATGAATTATCCAAGCATAATTTTAAGGCTTATGTTCCCCGCTATTGACGAAAAATAGACAAACAGCGTAAAACTCATGTTTTATTACAAAAATTGATTTAAACAATTTTATATTATACTTCATATGGTTCCTAATGAAAGGCGCCATCTATAAACAATCTGTTTAATTAACATGACAGATATTACTTAAATGTTTTACATTTTACAGGGTGGTTATAAAGTCCCTTCCTCCCCTTTAACTTTTGTGTTTGTTAAAACAAACAAATATCCTTTGGGGAACGATACTAACTTAACCCAAAGTATCTTTTGAAGCAATCGGAAATTTTGAGTGTCCTCTAAAAATGGGGGATTTTGGGGGCAACTCAAATTTTTTAAATGGGAAGTATGGTCATGTGGTACATCATTTTAAAGGTATATTTAAGACTAGGAAAATGACATAAAGAAAATAAAAATCGGACTACCCAAAACAAAATGGCGGCACTAAACGTATTGAAATAAATCGACATAAAGTTGCTAATATCTCGAAAAGGAAGAGTTTTGAGAAACATTTTCAAGAGACAAAAAATGTTTATTTCAAAGTGCTTGTCCTAAAATATTGTTTCCAAATCGACTTCGTAAATTTTATTTTTTACAAAATTTTCTAATAGTGTCGAAGGTGTTCTCTTTTTAACATGAATGAATCCGGGTACGGAAGTTAGTTAGTATAAAACGTATTTGTACAGCAACACTAGACCTGTAGTAGGCTACAATAAAGAAATGTGTACGCCAATCCTTGATCCCGCACGCCATAATAACTATCACGCAACCATTGTGGTTCTTTCGTTCATGCTTTAACGCTTTCGTGATTACTCTGCGCCTAGAGGTTTAGCCAACCCACGACAATCTTGACGTAGTTTTATCATCCAGCTTCTGGAGTTGTTTGATCCATATACGTGGTAGTTTTAATCACAATGTAAACAGAAGTTAGTTACGCCTGCGTTATTGCTTAGTTGTCACGTATTGATCAGGTTTAAATGAGGTTCTTACTCATGTTTGATTAAAATTTAATTTAATGATTTTAGGAGATTTGCTGGAATAGGGAACTTTTAAAATTCTTTAACTCTCACTAAATCTGTATTTATATTATTGAAAATCTATATATATAAAAGCGAAATACCACTCACTGACTCACTCATCACGATTTCTCAAAAACTACCAAACGGATTGAAATGAAATTTGGTATGTAGCTTCATCTAGGGCCATAGGTGCTCACTAAGAAAGGGTTTGAAAAAATTCGAAATTTTAGGGGGGTTTGGGGGATCAAAGTTATTAAAAAACGATTTCTTCAAAACTACTGAACGGATTGGAATTAAAATTGGTATGTAGTTTCCGCTAGGGCCATAAGTGTTCACTAAAAATGGATTTTAAAAATTGGAAATTTTAGGGGGGTAAAAATTTCTAAATCACGATTTCTCCAAAATTACCGTACAGATTGGAATGAAATTTTTTATGTAGCTTCCTCTAGGGCCATAGGCGCTCGCTAAGAAAGGGTTTCAAAAAATTAGAAATTTTAGGGGGGTTTGGGGGGATTAAAGTTATTAAATCACGATTTCTTCAAAACTACCGAACGGATTGGAATGAAATTTGGTATGTAGCTTCCTCTAGGGCCATAAATGTTCACTAAAAAAGGGTTTTAAAAAATTGTAAATTTTAGGGGGGTTTGTGGGTAAAAATTACTAAATCACGATTTCTCCAAAACTACCGAACGGATTGGAATGAAATTCGGTATGTAGCTTCCTCTAGGGCCATAGGTGCTCACTAAGAAAGGGTATAACAAATTTCGAAATTTTAGGAGTTGTTTGGGGGGATCAAAGTTACTAAAATCATAATTTCAGATCTTTCATTATTATGACAATAGTGCTTTTATTATTTAAGATCTATAAATATAAAAGCCAAATACCACTCACTGACTGAACACTTAAAAACGAATACAATTCCGTTAAAAAGACTGAAAATACCAACCACCACGGGCAACGCCGTACGGGTCAGCTAGTGGGTAAATATAATTAATTATTTTTTTTAATAGTTTATGAATAAACAGTTATTTATTAAACTCTACCTCTAACTTGAGTCTTTTTGTCCAGTATAATGAATAGTAGAAGTGTTGGTGAGTGTGTAGGCAAAGTGGGGGTGTGTGTGTGTGGGTGTGAGTATATTTGTGTGATTGAAGTTGTAATGCACTTTGTTCTTGTTATTATGTACAATTTTGTTACATCTTGTTTTTGTTAAACTTCTAGTTTTCGAAAGAGGTGTTTTTGGAAAAGATTACATTAGTGCTTCCTTATTTTTTATTATATTATTTATATTTTATGGTTGTGAATTTATTATTGTGTTACTATTGTTGTCAATCTAAGTTAAAGCCAAAACTAAGTATTTTAAATGTGTTCTGTGAGTGTAAGTGTACAGTTGAACTTGCCGGTCACATAGTTTTTTCTCTCTTGTCGACCTGTTTATTTGTTGGAACGGTGTAAAATATTTTCATCCCAAACAGGATTTAACGTCGGGACGAATTGATTTTTGAAGTGATAACTTCTATTGGCCCGTTGGTCACTTACGCTTGACTATGTTTCTGAAATCTCCATCACGTAATTTTTTGCGTGGACACAAGTAAGAGCGTGGAGAGGGAGTATATTGTACATCGGTGAGCGTTTTAATGGTATTTATTTGCCGTTTGATTACTTTTAGTATAATTTGAATAAATTAACAGTTAATTTGAGTAGGTCCAAAATATTACTCAAAATCATTGTCTTATTTTTTAATAATACTAAAATATCTGTTATATATTTCGTCACTCTTTTCACGTATATTACTATAAGTATATATAGAAAGTGACTCGTGATATAGACAAGAGTGTTGATTTTTCTTTGTTGGATTCGTTAATACCGAAAGTCGGCAAGTGTGTTGAGAGATACAATTATATTTAATTTATTACTATTTGAGGATTTTTCCATAACTTTTCTATAACTTTTTTAAATGGAAAATTTATAACATTTGATTGCGCATTTTTAAATTTGATAGAAAGAAATATTTTTTAAATTAACACTTTTTAAGGTAATTAACAATTTAGAAAATTTTGAAAATTTTTTCAATTTTTTATAAACTTTAGGAAATTTAAAGACCCATTACATTTTTTTAGTCAAAGCTGAAGATTTTACTCTATTTGGAATTAAACAAATGGAATATATAATATATTGAGTAATAAATTTTATTACCTTTATGGTTCCGTCATGTGACTATGCGTTGTCTTTTTACAAAGACGCGTTTCGGAGTCGAAACTCCATCATCAGTATATCACTCCGTAGAGGTCGTCAAAACATTAAACTTTAACAAAAACATAAAACACTACACATAAAAATAAATATATACACATTAATGATGGAGTTTCGACTCCGAAACGCGTCTTTGTAAAAAGACAACGC
>JAGFPH010003744.1:79690-91109 GCA_018207615.1 Philaenus spumarius
ATGATGGAGTTTCGACTCCGAAACGCGTCTTTGTAAAAAGACAACGCATAGTCACATGACGGAACCATAAAGGTAATAAAATTTATTACTCAATATATTATATAATTGTGACTTGGTCACCAACAATGAACATTAAATGGAATATAGTCAATTTTCATATTCATTATTTATAATTTGATATAATTAGATTATATACACGCTTAAAATGGAATAAAAATGTGTAATGTATAATGTGAGAAAATATATTAAATATAATACTCTGCAGATTTACTGATAACTGAAAATATACTTTAAATTACTTACAATTTTTAGGAGTTAAGACTAATTTGTTATTTGAATAATTAGTTTTGCAATTTCAAAATTTGATATCATATTTTTTGACAATATATTGACTTGTGTAATTTGTTGACCCTTATTCTCCTCTAATATTAATACTTATAAAAATATAAATCGGTCATAGAAGAATAAATCTTAAGCGCACTCAATGTTTTTAAAAAAAAAAATTCTATTTATGTTATTATAAATTTATATTTTATATGTATTATATTTTGTACTGTCAATAGTTGCTTATTCATTATTAAGCGAACAATTTAAGTGTTTACTTTTTGACTATTTAAATTATGTATAAGAAGGGGGTAAAAAATATATTTTCATTATTTTGTGATCTAAAGATCATAAAATGCCCTAACAGACGCCTCACAAACCAAACGATATCAATAAAGGATTACGCAGACGTACTAAAATAGGTTACGTTAAAATAGTTGACAATACCATTTGTTAAACCTGAAAGCCGTATTACTATACAGGATGACTATTTTAAGTGTGCCACCATTGGTAAATCAGAAACGACAAGATTTACAGGAAAGTTTAAATGGGGGACTTCACCTACTTTTTAGTGGCCATTAAAAATATGATTTTGAAATATCGAAAATATGCCGCTATTTTCCAATATGGTGGCCAACTTTCGAATTTCTTATGGAAATCCCTATTTCTTATGACGGATTTGGATTGTACATGCAATTTTAAGACTTTTTTATTCTTGGTGTTTTTTTTTTTTTTTATAAACTTAACCGTTTAGCCGGTAGGAGCGCTGAAAGTTTCAGAAACTCTTAGTTCAACAATTATTAAAGAGGCTTATTTTCAATTTGCAAACAATAAAATTTAACTCAAAGAACAATATGTTTTACAATGAAATGTTAAAAAGCTGTTGCAATTTCATAAATACTTTATTTTATACAAAAACCTACTTAAATTACAGTTAAAAAATCACTAACGCAACCAAAGTGTATTGTGTAAGATGTATTGGTGTGCGCACGCTTGTATTTATGAAGATGGAGGACACTTTGTTTATGGATAAACGGTTAAGTTTATCAAAAAAGTACCAAGAATAAAAAAGTCTTAAAATTGCATGTACAATCCAAATCCGTCATAAAAATAGGGGGTTCCATAAGAAAATCGAAAGTTGGCCGCCATATTGGAAAATGGCGGCATATTTTCGATATTTAAAATTCATATTTTTAATGGCCACTAAAAAGTAGGTGAAGTCCCCCATTTAAAGTTTCCTGTAAATCTTGTCGTTTCTGATTTACCAATGGTGGCACACTTAAAATAGTCACCCTGTATACTTACTATGACTAGTGTTACAATTATCCATTTTTACCGAATAGCTTTGTTGCTGTACATAAAGTCGATTGCGGCAAGCTAAAAAGCTGGTAGCCTAATGTGGAGTCCAGAAATAAATTCCTGGAAGGACAATTAATTGTTATAGAGCAAAAATCTACACTACTGGGTATTTCATAAATATGTTGCCACTAATATAGCAGGTGTTAGTTACGATAGTTAGTATTCAAACAATTATTTGCTTATATTTTCCTTTGTAATTAATCTGTAGTATTTCTTTTAGTTCGAAATTAATTAAAATCTCCTCGTATTTGTCTTCGCGGCTTGTTAAGCATTCAATAATAATACAATCCACAAATTACACGTTTAATTAACCAAGCAAACCATCTCGCCTAGATCACTTCCAATTAACGCGGCTATTATCGTACATGCTAAGGTCTAATCTACTTGTAATTTATTGCAGAAACCGCGGTAATTGTTCCGCTTTATACGTTTAACTTCAACAGTAATTGCAAAAATATGGATCAACTTATAATTATAAATATTTTATGGTATTTCGTTCAATCGGTTATTTGTATAGTAACATAAATGTACAATACATCGGTTATTCATTAAAGAAGAAGTGTTTTTACTATTGTTAATTTTACACTGATCCCTTATTAAAATACCCACTCGCCTCAAGTGTCGTTTACGTAGGCTGTTTTGTTTGTTGTTTTCTTATTTAAGAACTAATACAGTTTGATGTTTACAACTAATGTATTCGATAGTTAGTTTATAATTTTATCGTTATTAATATTTTTCGAACTAATTTACGATGCTTGTAATTGACCCTTCCGCCTCAAGTAATAACATTCAAATACAATAACTCATTTTTTATGTCAATAAAGTCAATGCTATTATTGGTTCATGAGATCAGTTACTCGGTGTTTAAAAATATGTTATTTCAGTTTATATATTGTGAGAAAACTGTATATCCAATGTATGTTTCAATCACTCTCTTTTTATCTGTTTTTTATGATTTCTCGATTTTTGGTTTTTAGTATGTTTCTTGTGTTTATTGGTAAACGTTTTTATATTAGTTTAAAATCCTGACTGTTAAGTTTTTATGATTTATTGTTTCGCGTCAATTGTGTATTTATAATGGCGTTGTATCTATTTATTTGAGAATTGTTTTTTAAAACAGTTCTAATAAGCATTTGTTAAGATGATTGTAATCAAAACTTATTTGTTCAAATCCGTCGATCAGTTTTGGCTTTAAAGGGTAACATCTTTCTATAAATACACAGACTGAATTAAATTACTATATAAATAACAATAAAACACAGTTTCTCTTAACAAAACGTTATATATTCAAACGCGTTTCGATGGCTAAGTCATCATCAGTGATGGTTACAGTTGCAAACTTATAACTGTGTAACATTTACTTAGATTAAACGTTTTAACAAAATGTTGTGAAAAACAAAATTTTTAGGATCCTAAAATATTTTTAACTTTAAAATCAACTCCTATAAAGCAAGTGTACGTCCATACGTGAGTAACATATAATATAACAGCTGATTTCTGCCATCATCTGTAATATTTAAACAAAACCTAGCGTAGATTATACTTTGGGGTTTTGTTTACAAATTCAATCTATAATATAATGTCTTGTGAAGTAGATTTATTTTAAATATGAGTTACAGAACTAATGAATGCTATAATACGTTTTGAGGTTATAAACTGTATATAATACAACATTTTATCATCAATATAATCGTTTATACACATTTAAAGAAGAACTACCTATTCGTTTACCTTCTGAAACATGCGTACAATATATAAACATATTGGATTATTAAATTCTTCACTGTAATATATTAATAATTTCTAAATCATTCGATCAGTCAATATGAAATGAAAGCAACTGAAAGATAATATTTATATATTTCTTTAAATATATATTAACGTATGTAAGTACAAATTTTAACAAATAGTCCCACAGTTTTATAATCCTTACAATTGTACTCATTTATTTATTGAGTTAAAAATCCCCTTCAGTATAGTTAGATATTAAAGTCTGTTGTTTTAAAACAGTATTTAAAAAAAATTTATTTCTGATGTGTATCTAATTAATCTACTTGTGATTTTTTACGTGGGCTTATTAGTGTTAAAATAAAGACAACATGTTGGTACGTTTCTTAAACAGTCGTCTTACTCAGACGAGGCTTAATATTCTAGCTGTTTTTCTTTTGCTTAATGTCCACGTAGATTGGGGAGTGGAAACTCTACTCAGGAAGAACAAACAATACCAGGATTTAAACTTATGCCAGCCAAAATCACAGCGTATAGGTTGCACCGCCATACCAAACGAACTATTGCCGCTCTCTTTTATTTTTATTGTATGTATAAAATATAATACGAGTATAGATTAACTTATTTGTACCTACCGCTTGAACTTTCATCTCATACTCAACTGAACGCGATTTTAGAAAACTTGACCAAATCATCAGTTGTTCCGTTTATACTCTACACCGCAACACCTATTCGTTCAAATCCTATAACTTTCCATTACATTCAGTTCTAAATTGTAATAATAATAATTACAATTATTGAGATGTCGTCAACCAAAACCTGATTAACAATGAGACTAGTTTGATACCACGAGAATACAATTGTTTACCTGTAGACTCTTATGTTTTTGTGTGGCTTGTAAATAACTTAAAATCGTTTCAAATGTTTGTCAGATAAGGAAAATGCTAATTACCGTAACTGCTTTTGATCACGGGAAAATGTAGAAGGTTCTACAGCTAGCACAGTCGTCGTATTCAGACACGGTCCTAGCCTTCCCTGTACCGCTCCTCTTGAGTACATGTACATTACAAAGCAGGACAAGTGTTCCTAACAATACAATGTTTATATGCTTTCAATTTCAGTTTTTTGTTATCTATTTTTTGTTCATTGTGGTTCAGGACGTTTCAATGGCACCCTTATCTAATATGAATATATTTTAGTTTTAAATGTCTGAAATTGTCTCCTTTATAAAAATGTACAAAAAATAGCAATACAGTTGTCCCTGATTCAGTTAATAATTACAAATTATGTGTGACAAAGTCTTGCTTCTTTAAGTATAAATTATAAACAAGCATTTTCAAAGAAATGTAAACAATTTGTTGCTAGGTAGCAACTTTAGTTTTTCATGATGTTTCAACAGGTTCGGCTGATCAGTAACGGATTTCGCTGTAGAGTCATGGTGACACTAAATTACAAAATATATATGTTTTACATTTTAACTAACAAACTTTCGACAAATTAGGAGAAATTGTCAAATTATTTTCAGGTATATTACAAAACAAATTTGTATGCCACTTTAGGACTATTTAGATGTAACAGTTGGGAATTAACAGAGGTGATTATCTCCTTGGTTAGCAGATACCAGAGGAGATATAATTGGGATTTTACGTTGGAATACCATTTTTGTATGTTATAAATTTTCTATATTTCCACTGTATCCCTTATATTATGAATAACATGTATATCACAGCAGATAGAGTTGTAAAAATCTGTGACTTTTATAGTTTTAGAATTGTCCGTCCGTATGTATGTGTAAAATTGTAAAAACCTTTTGGCAATTTTTTTGAAATTCAGAAATAAATTGTACAAAACAATTACTATGATTTAGGACACACAATAATCATGGCTGACTTTGTACATCGAATTAAATAATAATTGTAGATATGTTTACATTAAAAGAATTAACTGAACGTATAGTTCTCTTGAGGGTAAGTTAAGCAATAATATTACGACTTACCGTCACAATAGTCTAATTCTCCTTTTTCTTTTCTACGACCGTTTCGGTTATTCAACCATCATCAGGATTGCTGGGTAATTTAAGTAACGAGCATAAAGTTACAACTGTTCTCCATTTTGCCTTGAAAAACAATCCTGTACACCAGCATTAAATTGTGAGATTCAGCTATCCACAGTTTCTGGGTTAGAGATTTGATTGCATTTTAAAATTGTTTGTATTACAATGAAGCTATCAACAGAGTTATGCGCTGGAGTATGCTCTTTTCTAAGCCTTACAAAACAGACGCAAAGATGCCGAAATTTGTGCTCGTCCTGATTGACGAGTAAACACCTAATATGTACGTCGAGGTAACCCATATATGAACGCGATAACGACCCGACACGAACAATAACGACATTTCTTAGCCCATTTTGGCATCACTGTCGCGAGTTCATTGAATGCAAATACGGCAGAGGCGACTGTAATAAAAAAGTTAAGTTTTAGCGCTGAATTCAGTTAGCCAAATGGATTCCGCGAAACGTCTTCGGTCAATGCACATCTAGGACGATGTGCGGCCCGTTATTGCGCCGTTTAGGTCTCGGTAGAGGTGTTCGTAGCTTTCTAGTCCGGTGAAATTTATTTGATAAATTTGTCTTACGCGTTGTATGTAATAATAACAATAAGCTTTTAATACACTTGGAGACTTAAAAATTACATAAATCAAAACAAATAACTTTACATTAGTGAATACTAATAATAATAATTCGACCACGCAGCTGAACCGCTGACTTGAGTTGAACAAATTTCCAAAATTAATCTTATATGTTTTAGGGTTCCAACCAACAATTTGTGGAAATAGATCTATTCACGACGGTGCTGAATAGCTGCAAAATGCTTCGCACGCCATTCCGCATATTGGGAGTATTTTCAATACATAGTGCACTCCGCATGTTGGTTGTGTTTTCGATACACAATGCATTGCGTGCTTCTCACGCCAACCCCACGGTAGAATCCATCACGTGGCTTTGAACCGGATACTTTTATGGTATTTTACGTTTGTATCGATTTTGGGGGAACCAAGCGAGCTATAAGGTCACGTAAAAAAATGTTCGGAATATCATCTTACATTAAAATTTTTAGACAAAACTCTAAAAAAAATCATTCACGTAGGAAAAATCTAAAAAAATAGTTACTTCAGGTCAAAAAATGTGCTTCCGGTGTTGGATTTTTGGGTAACGAACTCGTTCGAGCGACGTAGACAACCAACATGTGTACACAATTCGGACAAAATCGGACTTAAAATGCGGCCGCTAGAGTATATATATGATATTTATATGATTTTTAATGACACCCCAAAACGTGTTCAGCGGACCATGATCGGTGCTCATTTGTTACTCCCGACCTTAGGGCTTACCATAAGAGCCACTGCAATAGCTTATTTTTGCTATGGAAAATCGCTAATAAGCTTGTAATACACTTGGAGCTACTTAAATTACAGAAATCAAAACAAATATCTTTACATTAGTGAATACTAATATAAAATAATTCGATGACGCAGCTGGACCGCTGACGTGAGTTGAGCAAATTTCCAAAATTAAGTTTATATGCCTATGTTTTATTGTTTCAACAACAATTTTTTAAATAGGTCTACTCACGAAGGCGTTGAACAGCTGTCTGTTTGTACGCAATGTATTAGTAGAATTTGTTTGCGCCTAGTGGCCTCGCGAGTTTGCACCACTTGGCTTCGTACCGGGTAATTTTATGGTATTTTACATTTTGGTCGATTGTGGAGGAACCAAGCGAGCTATAAGGTTGAGTAAAAAAACAAAATGTGCAGAATAACATCCTACATTTATATTTTTAGAAAAAACAAAAAACTCCAAAAAAATTTATTCTTGTAGTAAAAATCTCAAAAAAAATTACTACCGGTCAAAAAACGTACTTCCGGTTGTTGGATTTTTTTGGCTAACGAACTCATCCGAGGTACATAGAAAACTAACGTGAGTACCAAATTTGGACCAAATCGGACTTAAAATGCGGCCGCTAGAGTGTGAACACATATATACATATATATATATATGAATTTTAATGACACCCCAAAACGTGTTCTAGGGACCATGATCGTGCTCATTTGCTACTCCCGACCTTGGGTCTTACCATAAGGGCCACTGCAATAGCTCATTTTTCCTATGTAAATTCGCTAATACCTTCAAACAACACAATGAATACTTCTCAATAGCGCTGCACACATTAAAAATAGCTAAAGTCCGAGTCTGACTCGTATGCCAAGTTATCTGCACCGTTATCTTGAAATTGAAAGCCTAAGCCTAAAACAAATTAATTTCATTGGCATTAAATATAATTCCATGTCTGTATTCTGAGAGAATCACAATAGGCTATCATACAAAAGATCGACTAAATAAACTAATTTTCATACTACGCTAATAAGGAAAATGCTTGAAGAGTGAAGAGGTCGGATTAGTTATAATTATTGTAGTTCACTGTCTTCACTAACGGTGGAAGTGAGCCAATAATGCGCTTAAATAGATCAATGTTACATCAATTTTACAAACAAACAAAAATTTATCAGAAATATTCGTGTAAAATATATACAGGGGTGGCAAAAAGTCCCGGAACAACCCAATATCTTTTTCCAGGTTCCACTTACACAATTGAAACTTTGCAAATTGTTTATGGGTATAAAAAACTACTTTTTTAGAATATGGCTGATTTTTAACCTCCTCTGGGGGACGGCCCGTCAGGAGTCGGTGAAAAATCTTAAATGTAAGCATGGGTTGTTATGCATATCATTTTAAAGGTCTTGATGAGACAAACACAACGACATAATAAAAATGAAAAATGGATTATCCTGAAAAAAGTTAGCGCTGTTCAAAGTTTTGATATGCTGCATGTTAAATGAGCCTTATTCTAAGTTTAATTTATTTTTACATGTTCCATGTATTACACATTCAACTCTGCAAATTGTTTACGGGTATAAAGAACTACTTGTTTATGCTACAGTTGATTTTTCATCTCCTCTGGGCTGAATCAACTTATTCATTAAATAGACTTGAGGTTGATGAGAACTTTTGAGCCAAATTTTACTTTCATAACATTTTTTACAAACGTTTGAATTCATTATAGTTTTCCTATAAATTTGAATTGCGTGTTTGTGGTACCAAGTCACTGTTATAATTAATAACAATATCACCTTATCGAGGTCCATCACGTGACTTCTTGTCGTTAATAATTCAGACGATATGTTTCGGAGCCGAAACTCCACCTTCAAGTCCTAATCACTCCGAAGAGGTCGTCGCACATTAAAATAAATAAGACATACACATATACACACACATACACTCGATATCGCGCTATTAAGGTCCGATAAATAAGTAGACCATGAAACCAGCTTATTCAACAAAAGATGCACTTTTCTTTTCTCTACTGGCCCGATCTTACAACTAACTTAAAAAGGTAAAGGTGTCCGCCTTGGCTTAATGATGTACACGGACTACATTAACTCTCTAAACTCTGACTTCAGCATATTCTTTGTGTGTAAGCCATTATAGCGCGTTCGCGGTCAGGAAAACCCTGAATTACGATTACTGATGTTATTATTTAAGATAGAGTACCTGCTACATTTTTAGTATATTTTTTCTTTCATTATTAGAATATATTCGGTTATTAGTTTATCTGTTCCTGAGAAACTTTATTATTGAAGTCGCCAGGCTAATAAATCCTGTAAATTAGATAATCTTATATAAACCTATGAAATTCATTGCATCGAAGCGCGAAGGTTTAAAGTATAACTCCTTCTGACTGCCCATTTCTCTCCGGACTAATAACTATTCCCACACAAAGCTATCTTATTAATCAACATAAAAGTAAAACCGTTAAACACTTTGTCTATAAACACTCCCCAAGCTAAGTGTTTCCCCGAGCTCACCAAGTTATGGGTAAAGTTTGCGAGATGCAGCGATGAATGCAACGTCTTGTCTAGGTTAGGGCTGGAGTAGTTTATTATATTTGCATCTTGTTGGAGCGTTGAACTGAACTTGTTTGCACGGAGAAGGGTGCTTTTGCTTTAAAATGAAAAAGTTCTTAGATCTTCTTCATGGGAAATTTTATTTACTGTACAAACTGCGTCGGTTGAAATTAAATAAGCAATAGTCTCAACAACCCCTACTGAGAATACAAAGGTTCTCTAACTACACAGTTGATTCGTTAAAGATAATGTACAACGACTTAGAGAAGGAAGTGCAATTCATTACTTCATTGGAACAACGTTCAGAAGTAAAAAGTTGCATGTGCACTTCAATGAGAATCGCTTTTTGCTTCAGATAATTTTAACCTGAATCCAGCGCCTAAGCATACCTTCTTCTTCTACCCTAATTTATTCATCATTAATTTGATTCTTTTTGGAGTATTTTTCTCAAATGCCCCATCAACTCTTGTTTCAAATTTAGGATACGCCTACGGATTGGAACGGCCAATCGACCGATCCAATTGGGGTTAATTAATTACATTAATTAAAATAAATTCAAAGTCAATATAACAAAGGATTAAAGCCAAAGGGTGTCAGAAAAGCCCAAAATTAAGATAAAAAAGTAGTTTCCACTGTGAAAATAGTATTTATTAATAATTTTGAAGAATTAACTAAAATTGTGTTAGTTAAATACGTGCAGACTATGACGTATGCATTAGCGACAAGACCAAGCCAAAACCTTGCAGGATCTGACAGGCATTGACTTGTCCAGTCTTGTCTAAATTTGGTAGAAATGAAATAGCATTAAAAGATAGGGGTTTGTAATTTTATAAAAAAAAAGTTGTTATTATTAGATTTAGGTTGAAAGGAGAGTTAAATAAGTAAGGAGTAATAAAAATAATTTTGTTATGATAATTTGTTAAAAAGTTATAGACAAAAATGTAAGCGTAAACAAATCGATTTTGCAGAATTTGAATAAAATCCAAAAACGAAGTAGAGTCATTTGTAGAGTTAAAAAGGGTTAAGAAAATAAAGTAATAAAAAATATAAAGTTATAAAGTTTTATAGCTAAAAAATAAAGTGTAAAGTCATTCTTGGGCATAAAAAGGCCAATAACTCATAAAGTTCAAATGTAATTAAATCATAAAAAATAGCATTTAATAGAGTCAATAATAGGGCATAATCAAGCCGAAGTTCAATATAAATAAATAAATAGTTTTGTAAAAATAAAATAAATTAATAAAAAACTTTTATTAATTCATAATAAATACAAGGGAGATTAATTAAAGGGAAATATTGATAAAATAGGGTATATATATGTGTAATAAATTGTAATGCCATGTGAGATATGAAAAGAGCTTTAAAGGGGGGGAATGAGACGCCGAAAACAAAACGAAGGCAATTAGAGTAACAACAAGCTGAATAACTAGATAACCAAACAAGCTATCAAAAAACCAACACCAGATTTACGCGTTTCAAGACCAACCGAAGAGGATACAAGCAAGAAAAAATGGAAAATTTCAAATTTACAGGAAATAAATTTCAAAATTTAAGCAAAACTAACGAAGTCTATAACTCAAGAAGGAAGAGGAGTAGAAACGCCATTCGAATTCCAGGGAAACCAGAAAACGTCAACCAATCCATAGAAGTCAACAAAATCAAAATCCGACCACGCAAAAAGAAGTTATAGAGTTTGGGTGAAATCAATGCAAAAATTGTCAAACGACAAGTTCATACAGGCACTCAAGGCCCAAGCTGCGACGGGGAAGTGACGTCATCGGATCCACTACGAAGAGCAAAACAGACCGCACATTGAAATTCAATAAATGAAGATAATAATTAAATTAGGCCTAATCGATGGGAAATAAAGGCACTAAAATTCATCAAATAAATCAGGAAATATATTAAGACCAAAAAATATATTTCTAAAGCAAGAAATCAGGATTTCTTGTTACATAGAGGAAGATGCTGGTTTGACAAGTAAAAAGTCGACGATAGAAGCCTGCATCCCCTTTAACATCAGTTTAGCACGGAACGCCAACGAGAAG
>JAGFPH010003744.1:91209-122187 GCA_018207615.1 Philaenus spumarius
CGATCAATTCGGTGTGCGTTACGTTTCTAGCTCCGGCCTAAAGCTAAGTCGGGTCGTGATAATTTCGGGAGAAGAATATCCATATAAACGGCCTATCTTGCCAAAAGATACTACAATCAACTGGGAGAGGACAACTTTAATTAAGTCTAGGAGAAGACAACTGTAAGCCGAAGAAATCATTCTGGGGACCAAGGAGAACAACTTTAAATCGCTGGAAATCGACAGAAGGAATTACGCGTCGAACTTCTTGTGTTCTGTAAGTGGCAAACGATCATTGTTACTTATAATTTTAAATAAATCCCTTTTTTACAAAATAATAAATAAATTAAAATAAACTAAATAAATAAATTCAAGTAGATTCTGGGGAAATTGAATAAAGTAAACTCGTTTAGTAAATTTCATTACTCACAATGGCAAATCGAAATATGTAAATAATATAATCATTAATATACAAATTTTAATTAATAAATTAATTAATCACTTTGCTACTTTTCAATATATGTAATTATAAGTTAAAGATTAATAAATTTCATTGTGTTTTTGAAAATAATAATTTGTTGTTTCAAAGTTAATGGATTTATGTTAATTAATAAATCGTTTTTGTGTTTTCAATAGAAAAATTTTGAATATATAATTTACAAATCCAATCAAATTAATCCTAAAACCATTCAGTGCTCTAGAGTAATTAAGTCAGCAGGTGAGTTATTCACGGATCACTACAAATTTAACTCCAAAGGGAACGATCCCGAAAAAGAGTCTAGAATTGAGCTAGTGTACTACACAAAAGACAAAAAAGGTCTAACTAATTTAAATTTTAAAAACTTAAGAATAGGAAACAAAAAGTTTTCCTTTTCTTGCCCTCGCCAAACCTCTCAAATTGTTCTAACGGGGTAGTACAACGGAACAACGTCAAATAAGGCCTGAAAACACTTGGGTGTTATTTGATGAGGGAAAGTGTTAAAGTTAACAACAAAAGGTTGTGTTTATTGAAAAAATTAAAAGGGTAGGGAGGTTTGCGCGTGGCAGGATGTAGGATATTCTTCTGATCGGAGAAGGTTGTGAGGTCTTTGAATTCCTCTACTCCTCTTTCTGGCTTCTGTAATGCCTATTTTCAAAATCCTCAGCACATCCTGAATCCAGCTCTTAGGTTTACTCTTTCGTCTTGTACCCTTTATTTCTTGTACAATAATTTCACTAGAAATTCTTTGAGTATTTTACTCAAATACCCCACCCTTTATTCCTCATGCTTCAAATTTAATGTAAGCCTACTATTGATTATTTTAAATGAAGGCTGTAATGCCTTGGAATTCCTCCACTGCTGCTTCTGGCTTCTGTAATGCCTCTCTTCAAAATCATCATCACACCCTCCTAGATCTTCGCATTCCTCTTGTTAACTTTATTTCTTGCATAAACTTTTGATTAGGAGTTATTTGTCTAATAATTCGCCTCTAATAACTCACGAATTGATATTGCTTCAAATTTGGTATGTATTCTTCTTATTTGGACGACTTTTTAGGCCCTTGTCTTCCGCCGCTGATTGTCTTCACTCTTGTGAATTTCAGAAGTTTATCTTCGTAATGCTTTATTTCTTACACCATTTATTGTATCAATTATCTTCAAATCACTATCAACATTCTGAACCCAGTGCTTCCTATCTTCTATCCTTTCTTCTAACATCTGATTGTGCATCCTTTTCCAAGTATCCCTCACAAGTCCTAACCAATTAATTCTTGTTTTAAATTTGATAGCCTACGAATTCATTCTTACGTGTATTGTTATTTGTGCTAAAATTGTGTAACCAATACACAGAACGTAATTTGCTGAGTGTATTTTCATGCCTACTCAGAAACAGTTACAATAGAATATAATTCGACCATGCAGCTGAACCGCTGACGTGAGTTGAGCAAATTTCCATAATTAAGTTTACATGTTGTAATGTTTGTTTTCAAGATGTTTCCACCATGTAAGGTTTTAGTGAGGGTTGGTCGTGATACTATCTAAGGCTTTTAAAAAACTTTTGGACTTCGATTTTAATTTTGAATTGAATACCTAACTATAAACATTTACCTTTCCTATTAGTGGCTCCACCAGAATCACTCAACTAGCTTCTCTTGGCTCGTGAGTGACTCCATAGACTAGGTATTAATAATTACAGACACATATGAGTTTAAAATCCAATTATATTCATTAAATTCCTCCAAAATCTCAGATACAACTGAATGTAAAATTTACTAAATAATTAATACATAGCCTCAACCTAGGCTTCTTTTACCACAATTGAAATTCAACAACAAATATCAACGTTATTCAAAACATATAATAGGTCGTCCAGGCTACCTCAACAAATCAATCTATAACAATTAAATAGTAAATTTATCTAATGCATTAATTTTCCATTCTCAGTGTAATTAAGTTTTAATAAAACTTGGTTTAAATCTTTACTGTTGAATTGTGAACCGTCCCCGATTGCTTAACAAGTCTAGGACTAGCAGCTAATCCTAATGGCTCAGTCCCAATAAAACTACATACATCTTAAGCTAATTTAGGTCTAAAACTAAACTGCTGATATATATGATTCGACTTTCAATTTAAAGACTCCCCGGGATCTGTCTTACAATTAGAAAAATATTAAAACTACTTACAGTGGTTTGAACATTCTCCCCCTCTCTCCCTTCTCTTTCACTTTCACTTAATTGATTCTATTTGAATAATTTATCCAAATTATGTCGCCCGCACTTTTCTTACACACCAATTTACCACCCGACACTTTCACCTTTTCTTAGTTTCTTAGTTTCAAGACCTTTGTGTTGATTCTCAGTTCATGGAATTATTAGGTATTTTCTCCTTCGTTGAACAATTTATACAGCCCTCGTCTTCCACGCTTTGCTGCCCCACCTTTTTTTCGCGCGTCCTTGACTATTTCTGGTTGGTTCGTTTAAAAATTGTTTCCTTATCATTGGCTAACGATTTCGGTACATTTGACATATTTTCTATTCTTGTAGATTTGGCCTACGAGCGTGGAAATGCTGCCGTATGCTGTCTTGAGTTTGTAACCTAATACTGGACATCCGTTTCGGGATGAATTGCGATGAATTGCCTTCTAATTTGTCTTCTTTTGTAAATTTATTTCTTAATATTTATTGTTTTATCATTTTTTAAGTTCTTATCGGTTGCTGGTATTTACCTACAACCCTGACAATGTTTTAGGGTTTCAACCTACTATTTTGGAATTTGGTGTACTCACGACGGCGCTGAACAGCTGCCTGTGTTTTGCGAGTTTATCGACCTTACGGCCTCGGGTTATGAGCTTCGCTTCGCTCGCAACGTAAAACTTGGCCTTCGGTCTCAGATTAGAAGATGCCGCCACGGTAAAATCCACCACGTGAATTTGAACCGGGTACTTTTATGGTATTTTACGTTTTGATCGTTTTTGGGGGAAACAAGCGATCTATAAGGTCGTGTAAAAAAACAAAATTTGCAGAATAATAATAGATAAAACTTTAAAAAACGTTTCATTCTCGTACGAAAAATTTGAAAAAATAGTTACTTTCGGTCTAAAAACGTACTTCCGGTTGTTTGGCTAACGATTTATCCGAGCGATGTAGACAACCAACGTGTGTACTAAATTTGGACAAAATCGAACTTAAAATGCGGACTTACATGCTAGAGTGCGAAAACATATTATATCCATATATGTATATAATTTTTAATGATTCCCCAAATAGTGTTCTGGAGACCATGATCGGTGCTCATTTAATACTCTCGACCTTAGGTATTACCATAAGGGTCACTGCAATAGCTCATTTCTCCTATGGAAATTCGCTAATAACCGAAATAAAGTGATATTTTTATTCTGCTACATAGTCAAGTAACTATGGTTCAGGAACTGCTAGAGCCAGCCAACAAACTATTCCCTACTGTATTTGTCAATATTTGTTGGCCTTAATAAACCGCACGAAAGCAATATTTACTACCCACGTTATCGAGAAGCACGCGATCGACTCTTTAAACAATCGAGGTTAATGTTTTCAAACAGTTTTTGTCATTTTTATAGTAAAAATCGATATTTTCAATTGTTATTTTTCATGTCGTACAACATTTAAAACAAATCAGAAACATGCACGAGTGAACAAGTTTGTACCGACTTCGAACTACGTAAATAAACTTTCTCCCAGCACGTTGAGCGATGCCTTTATTTACTCTAACAGACCTGTCACATTCTACTCTCATACATAGTCTAGAAAGGTATAATTGTTCGAAAAATCTATTTTTGCGTTTGTCCTGAGCCAAACTTTTCAAAACTGTTGGCTTTTTGTTGTTGATTTGAGGTTAAGTCTCCGGCGATTGAACTCAGGATCTAAAGCTGTGAGTTGAGCGGCTCGGGAAAGCTTTCCGAGTACGTGAGCCGAGTGCCAATAGCCAACAGTTTTTGTGTTCGCAATAAGAAACTCTGCTTGTTATGATGGTAGTGAGGTAGCAAACTTGAAAATGTGCAAAATGGCGGTAAACTTGAAAATTCCATTTCCTAATTTGTATGACGTTTTAGGATTTTAAACAACGTTTTAATACTCTTTTAATATTGGATATTTTGACAAATCCAACAGCATAGGCCTAGAAGCTGAAAATTAGTAAAAAACTAGATTTTATATGTTGTAGTTTCCAGTTTTTAAAACAATTAACCAAGTTGGTTTTAATGAATTCTGTCCAAATTTAAAGGATATTCCATAATAATGAATACCATCGCGTAGTTGATGCAATGTCCATCAATCTTCTTCCAAATAGGCTGAAATATTTTGTGTCGCGAGAAGCCGTCACTTTGCTACTTATCTTTTTGGCCCACAAAAACTTATTTCAGGAGGCTCAAGACAGTGAGCGACTCCAGTGCTACCGTAACTAATGGTATGTCAATCTGGTTCCGATAGTGACGCCATCATCGGGACAACTGCCTCTGCGCGCGCTACAGTGGAAAACATTGTTCGTTCAACTCGTCATTCATCCTGTATATAAAATAATACCGTAGAGTAGCTCATAGGAGTCAACATTGTTATATTTTTATATTTCAAATACATACAAATACAAATTGTACGCAATTTATAATCTATATAGACCTATATCAAAGCGAAATACCACTCACTCATCACGATTTCTCAAAAACTACCGAACGGATTGAAATGAAATTTGGTATGTAGCTTCCTCTAGGGTCATAGGCGCTCGCTAAGAAAGGGTTTAAAAAAATTCGTAATTTTAGGGGGGTTTGGGGGGATCAAAGTTATTAAATCACGATTTCTTCAAAGCTACCTAACGGATTGGAATGAAATTTGGTATGTAGCTTCCTCTATGGCCATAAGTGTTCACTAAAAAAGGGTTTTAAAAAATTGGAAATTTTAGGGGGTTTGGGGGGTAAATATTACTAAATCACTATTTCTCCAAAATTACCAAACAGATTGGAATGAAATTTGGTATGTAGCTTCCTCTAGGGCCATAGGTGCTCGCTATGAAAGAGTTTTAAAAAATTCGAAATTTTAGGGGGGTTTGGAGGATCAAAGTTATTAAAACACGATTTCTTCAAAACTACCGAACGGATTGGAATGAAATTTGGTATGCAGCTTCCTCTAGGGCCATAGGCGCTCACTAAGAAAGGGTTTTAAAAAATTCGACATTTTAGGGGGGGTTTGGGGGAATCAAAGTTATTAAATCACGATTTTTTCAAAACTACCTAACGGATTGGAATGAAATTTGGTATGTAGCTTCCTCTAGTGCCATAAGTGTTCACTAAAAAAGGTTTTAAAAAATTGAAAATTTTAGCGGGGTTTGTGGGGTAAAATTACTAAATCACGATTTCTCCAAAATTACCGAACAGATTGGAATTAAATTTGGTATGTAGCTTCCTCTAGGGCCATAGGTGCTCACTAAGAAAGGGTTTGAAAAAATTCAAACTAGGGCCATAGGTGCTCACTAAGAAAGGGTATGAAAAATTTCGAAATTTTAGGAGGGGTTTGGGGGTGTCAAAGTTTCTAAAAATCCCCATATTTAACTATGATTTGTCTCTCCGGGTCGGGCAGCTATAGTAGGCTATAATAGTACTCTTTATCCGTTGGATTAACTAAGACGGAGGGAGCAGGGTATAGCGCAGGTAAATCCATCTTCTGTAACTAATCTCGAATCAACGACATTTGTGTTTGAGTTTGCAATTGTAGCAGACTTGACAACGGATTGTTTAAATTTATACATTGCTAACCTAACCTAATCACGCATATAAAGATCCGACCTAGCTTGTACTCTTCTTGATTTGTGATATGTTTGCACATGGTTTAGAATGTTTCCGTAAATCATAGAATGGCTACCTTCCAAATGTTAATATTACGAATGATTTACTTACTGTATGTTTATACCGAAGCATAATTTACCGAGTCGAAAACAATAAACAAAAAACAGAAGCCGGTTGTTTTATATCCACAGTAATTTATTAAGCTCATCGTCATTAATTTATTGACGTCAAGAGCTTTTGGCTCCGATGTCCAAACTCGAACTGGCATAGCCATGTATCATTATATTAGTGCTTTGTCGGATCTTTGGTTTTAGTATCTTCGCCGGATAACTAATACAATCTTTATGCAGTTATTTATGCCGACGTTCCTTCGAGACGAACCCTTTATTACGAACGATATATTACTGAAACCAATTCAATAACATATCATTTAGTCATCATTTTATGTATCGAGTTTCAAAATTCTCTTTATGAATTATTTTATATTCACTAACACTAACTAATTTATTACACATTAACTTCTGTACTGTACTACTATATATTATACTAGCTGACCCTTACGGCGTTGCCCGTGGTGGTTGGTATTTTCAGTCTTTTTAACATAATTGTATTCTTTTTAAGTATTCAGTCAGTGAGTGGTATTTGCTTATATATATATATATATATATATAGAGATCTTAAATAATAAAATCACTGTTGTCATAATAAAAAAAGATCTGAAATTATGATATTAGTAACTTTGATCCTCCAAAACCCCTCCTAAAATTTCGAAAATTTTCATACCCTTTCTTGGTGAGCACCTATGGCCCTAGAGGAAGCTACATACCAAATTTCATTAAAATCCGTTCGGTAGTTTTGAAGAAGTCGTGATTTAATAACTTTGATCCCCTAAAATTTCGAATTTTTCAAACCCTTTCTTAGTGAGCACCTACGGCCCTAGAGGAAGCTACATACCAAATTTCATTCCAATCCGTTCGGTAGTTTTGAAGAAATCGTGATTTAATAACTTTGAACCCCCCCAAACCGCCCCTAAAATTTCGTATTTGTTTAAACCCTTTCTTAGCGAGCGCTTATGGCCCTAGAGGAAGCTACATATCAAATTTCATTCCAATCTGTTCGGTAATTTTGGAAAAATCGTGATTTAGTAATTTTTACCCTCCAAACCCCCCTAAAATTTCCAATTTTTTAAAACCATTTTAAAGTGTAATAACAGGACAAAGCAGTCCCATGTAGTCCTTTTAAATATACCTTGTCATTCGTAGAATTTTGAAGATAATCTTTTGTATTTATAGGAAGTCGTTCATGAACGTCTAAATAGTTTGTAGGTGACACAAATTGTAAATTATACGTGTTTTAAAAAGGTGTTTGATTATAAACAAGCTGAAAAACATGATTTTCAGTCGAGTTACTTGATACCGGTAAAAAATCGGGGCGAATTTTGTTACCTACTCTTTGTAGCTCTTTGCAAATTTAAATGTCGTACGCACATGGTGGAAAATAAAACTAACACCGGCATTAGTAAAAACGAAAGTGTATACAAGCGATATACTAGTCGCACTCGAGCGCTTTACCAGTGTAAGTTTGGCTCCGCTCACTGGATTTAATGATTTTACTCGGATGTAATCACTACAGGATCACAAGGTTGTCTTTCCGTTAATGTGTTAGCAGATAAACGTATCAATCTCAACTATAAACCATGATAATCCGCATTTTAATAAACAAAAAACATTGGGTGTGCTTAAGACCACACGTTGGAAGTGATAACTTCTATGACCGATTAAAATTTTTATCAGTATTAATATTAGAGGATAATAAAGGTAAACAAATTACACAAGTCAATATACTGTCAAAAAATATTATATTATATTTTGAAATTGCATAATTATAATATAATAATTATAATATTATAATATAGTAATACTATTATATTATTATGTAATAATTTTATAATTATAATAAGTATGCGAAAATAGTGATCATTATAATGTAAGCAGTACTTATTTAGTGGGTAATGATTTTGAGTGAGGTATTAGTGTATGCACTCTACATAGAATTCTAAAAAAAATTCAATATTTAAAGGATAGTTATTATAATAATAAAAATAATAATTATATAATAATTATAATACTATAATAACGTATTATATATTACGTATCGTCTATTCCCTCTCCACGCGCTTACTTGTCTATATATGTACTACTAGCTGACAGGAAAATGTTCGCTATTGCAATAATATGGTTGCCTACAGCAAATGTTACATCTTAAAGTATTTTAGCTGATTCTGTGAGTATTTTGAGACAGTGGTTTTTTACCGCTTGCTTAAGTGCTTTTACACGATTTATATTAGAAAAACGCTTTCGCCTTTTTTTCCTCGTTAATTATTTTTTTTTTTTTTTTGTATTTGTTCTGGATGAAACCGAAGTGCATGTACACTGTTCTGATAGGGTTTGAAGTTGATAAATTTGGAGACCATCGTCTGAAACCTGGGATTGGGAAGCTGACTGTATTTCCTACACAGTAATATCCATTGAGTTGTCGGGTAAAGAAGGTGTGAGAGGAATGAGAAGATCAAAGTGGCCTCTCGTCAGTTCCACAGTAAACCTTAGCCTTCCTGCTCCCTCAATCGGTTCGCCAAAACTCTCCCACAACAAATAACCATCTCTGTACGCCTGAAATTCGTAAAAAATATTTCGGATGCTGCTTGAATTTCACAGGAGGTTTCAAAAGTTACCGGTTTGCTCATATCCGCGATATATTCTTTTTTGTTGAATAAATATCTCCTGTTACTTTTAAAGTATATTTTTTGCACCTGTGCCAATTGTTTGAAACATGACTAACAACTCTGGTCCTCACCTCAAACCCCAGTGAATCATGTCATGTACAATTAAAGCCAAAAAGTAGAATAAGCATTGGCCATCTGGCCTAGAAGAAACTACTCTGTTTGGCATGACTCCATTAATATGACCTCCATTGTTGTAAAATAAAGCTATATTTTATATTTAAGTGCGTAATAATAAGTTACAATGAAATAAAACAATGTAAAATATTACTTTGTCAAAATGACAAAATGTGTAATGTTGTCTAAACTTACTTCGGTTAGACAAAAAACAATCTTCTTTCACAAATATAAAAACTTAAAATGCACAAATATAATAATTATAATAATTTTTATTACAATTATCCCTTACATATTGAATTATTCTTAGAGTTCTATGTAGAGTACATACACTAATACTTCACTCAAAATCATTAGTCACAAAATCAATAAAGCTTACATTATAATGGTCACTATTTTTCGCATACTTATTATAATATAATAATATATTAATATTATATTAATATTATAATAATTATAAAAACGTATTATTATATACTATGTATCGCCTATTTCTTCTCCATGCTCTGACTTGTGTCTACGCAAAAAGTTTGCGTGACGCGAGATTTCAGAAACTTAGTCAAGCGAAAGTGTCCAACGGGCCAATAGAAGTTATCACTTAAAAAAAAAACTGAAGAAATAATTTACTACAAATTTTAGAGGGGAAAAAGTTTGGTACTGAAATAATAAATATTTGTTGATACTGTATATACCACGAAGTATATATTATGCCCGTTTGAGATTTGTTGTCGTTAACTTGATTCAACTTTACAACAGTGACGTCCATTCATTCAGTATTCAAAATTTTATAATTTTATCTGTTGCAGATGTTTTGTAAACGAACCGGTTTCCATATATAATAATAGTCACATTAAAAAAAAATGTGTGAAATAAAATCCTCAGTTTTGGTAGTTTCGTCAAGCTTCAGGGTCTGCTGTAGTGGCGGCCATCTTGGATTTTTATCCCATAAGAGCAATGTTAAATTTCAAACCATTTATTTCGTTTACTTTTTATCATAAAATTGTTTGCAAGGTCTCATTTTAAGCACAGTCACAATACGCATCCGTTTTGCAATTTACATTTTTTTAATGCTTTTGATTTGTTATGTAATTGTGATTTTGTAAGTACAAAGTTTGAAATTTTTTCCTAACACAATAAAAAATTAATAATGAAAAATAATTTGCAAGCCGGATCCGAAATTCTATAAAGAATATTCAGTTTTTTTTTCAACACTCAATTATAAAAGATAAACGTATAAAATGGTTTGAAATGAAGCAATGTCAAAGCGTTCAGCTGCAAGAAATTGCACTGTTTAGATAGGGATACAGTGAGAAGCGGTTGCGTTTCCGGTTGCTTTCTCTTTTACTGGAGCAGACCCTTAACCATCAACATTCGCATGCTACATTTGAAGTCAATACCCTTTCTGAATTCAACGTTATAGAAAAATGCAATACGGCATATTTTATAAAAAGAAGTGTTTTAGGAGTTTTATGTTATTACTATTCCAGAAGTTTAGCACCCTATTTCAGAAAAACCTCTTAGCCATAAGTTTGCCTAAATTTAAATAATCCTAAATAAAATGTAACCTCTGCTACTACCAAAAGAAGTCTTACCTCAGCGTCATCTGAAGTTTTGTTTCTCAATGTACACTTGTTTCGAAAGTTGTATACCATAAAATGGTTAAGCAGCAGAAATAACTATGTCAGTTTCTTTGTCAGCTTTACTCCAGCCAAGATAGTTCTTTTATTTATTTCTCAGTGGCCACAAATTACCCGGAAACCCCATTATCCCGGCGAGCTTAATGGAGCTGTTTGCGACGCATCGAATAAGGCAACGAATGTTAAAACCCAAAACACGTTGCTTACAAATAAATTGCAGCCATAATCGTGGTTCATTATGAACTCTCGACCAATTACTCTAGTTGGGTTTTTGCGCAGGTCGGACATTCCAAAGGGCAATCAACTCGTAATTACTGTCTTTGTATTAATTACTGCCGACCGGCCAATCATGGGCACGGTCTTTCCTTGACGTTTCTTTTAGTCGATTGCTTCGGCTCCGTTTTGTGGTACAACTCGATATGAAATTACGGCTTAAGTCAGTTGTCGTGGCAACGGATTTAGTATCACGACACAAAATGTCACAAATCAAACTAAAACCTCGTTTTCTCGGTAACACTCGATACAATGTTGTAAAAAAGCCAACGTCTGAACTAACTTTAGGGTATCCGTCACGCTGTCATGAGAATGATGTCACATATCGGAAGTTCTTGACATTTTGACATTGCCACACTATCGTTGTCACGGCATCGTGAGAGCAGCTAGAGTCACGTGATTGACCACAACATACTCCACACAATGCGTTGTTCTCATCTTGGTGAAATGTTTTTATTTTGGTTTTATTGTTAACAGAGTCATCCAAAGAAGTGGATTTATTAACTTTTCTGGAGTAGGCTATTACTCCACCGTCTTCGTACAATCCACTGTCTTAACCTTCTTCTCTTCTAATTTTGCAAAAACATTTACTTACTAAAGACAGAGCGATTTAAAGAGAGCTTGTATATAAATTTCACTCAGAAGGTCTAAACAAAAATTTACATATTTTAAAATAACGTTTAATAATATGACTAATAAAATATATAAACCGATCACATGAAGAAATAATATCTTTGACTATATTCAAATAAAACATGTCTCATGGTATTTCAATTATTAGGCTAATTGGGTGGCGGAAAAATCGATTATAACCATGTTTTCGATCTCGTTTAATATCGATAGCAATAAATTATATCGAATACATAATTTGTACACATTTCTGTTTTCTTGAATAAGAAAATCGTTAAGTCAGTGTATGTAAAAACAGATGGCGGGTAGATTGTATTTTATTAAAGGATTCTGTTTCGGATTAATAATTGAAAAAACTAATGTATAATCACTATAATCAGCAATATGCTGGCAGTATTGTTTGCAGTTATTTGGGAATTATTATACAAACAAGTAGGAAAGCTTTTTCCGATATTTTAGCATTATTTATACCGTGTGTAAAAAAAGACCGCCCCCACTTAAATTTTTTTGCTTGTAAAAACAAACAAATATCTTTTGGGGAAAGATACTAACTTAATTCAAAGTATCTTTGGACATTATCGGATATTTTGAGTGTCCCCCAAAAATGGGGATTTCGAGGGCAACTCAAAATCAATTATTACACGGGAAGTATGGTCATGTGATACCTCATTTTAAAGGTCTATTTAAGACTATGAAAATGACATAAAGAAAATAAAAATCGGACCACCCAAAACAAAATGGCGGCCCTAAACGTGTTGAAATAAATCGACATAAAGTTGTTAATATCTTGAAAAGAATTTCAAGAACTTTCAGAATTTGAAGAACTTGAAAAGAATTTCAGTTTTTAGAAAGAATTTCAAGAGACAAAAAATGTTTATTTCAAAGTGCTTCTAAATCGATTTCATAAATGTTATTTTTACTCCTGCATATTAGAAATGTTTTTTTAAATAAAGTGTTTTAGCACAAGAACTTTGAAATAAACATTTTTTTTTTCTTGAAATTTCTTCTAAAAACTCTTCCTTTTCGAGATATCAGCAACTTTATGTCGATTTATTTCAACACGTTTAGAGCCGCCATTTTGTTTGGGTGGTTCGATTTTTGTTTTCTTTATGTCATTTTCCTAGTCTTAAATAGACCTTTAAAATGAGGTATCACATGACTTCCCGTTAAAAAATTTTGAGTTGCCCCCAAAATCCCCCATTTCTGGGGGACACTCAAAATTTCCGATAACGTCAAAAGATACTTTGGATTAAGTTAGTATCGTTCCCCAAAAGATATTTGTTTGTTTTAACAAGCAAACAAAATTAAAGGGAAGGACGGACTTTTTTACACAAAGTATAACATTTACTGAATGATCCTAGGTACCTGTATCAGTAGGCCTAATAACAACTACGACTATACTGCCTTATTTAATTAATTACTGAGACGAAGTAAAATCTCAATCACTCTGAGATTGGAAAGAGATGTTTACACCAAGTTGGGTTGAAAGTCAATTAACATAATTTTTGTAATTACTGTAGAAGTTTAACGTATAAAGCGGAACAATTACCGCGGTTTCTGCGATAAATTACAATTGGATTAGACCTTAGCATGTACGATAATAGTTGCGTTAATTTTAAGTGATCTAGGCGAAATGGTTTGCTTGGTTAAACGTGTAATTTGTGGATTGTATTATTGTTGAATGCTTAACAAGCCGCGAAGACAAATACGAGAAATTTGCACTAATTTTGAACTAAAGGAAACGAATTCGTTCAAGAAATAATACAAATCAATTACAAAGGAAAATTTACGCAAGTAAAGTTTCTTATACTACACCAACTGTCCTCTGTCCGCGGGGGACCATAAAATATTAAAAACCCAAAAAAACATGCAGTCTCAGCGATAATAGCCATCTAAAAAACATCAACTTCCATGCTACGCTCGGTCAGCTGACGCAACTCGCATGACAATTAACATGATGTTCGCTGTAATGTTAGTAGCATGTCTATTCTCCCGTAAGACCTGCACTGCACGGTGAACGTGGAATGGAGTGTATGTGTCGTAACCTTCCCCAGCTGTGTTAAAGAGAGTGGACAACAATTTACAAACCTACAAAAACTTACAGGCTATTTTTTAATCTCTGTAGATCTGCATTTGTTTCTTACACAAAGTATGATTTAGTTATTAACCAAATGCATGCAATATATTGCTTAAAATCACTCTGTACATTGAACAGGGTTAGTTAGTGTGTTTGTAGCGATTCAAATAAACATATGTTTTCTGCTTTCACACTTCCTCAGCAAGGGTTAATTTAATTAAACTACAAGTGATAAATTATTATTACAAATTAAAAATAATAATAAATAACACCGCTGTAAACTGCAAAAAGAATTAAGATTGTTTTTAATGTCGTATATATACAAGTACAAGTGAGATAACATCGACCAATAGTCTATCTGGTGGTGTCAAGATGGCTCAGTCGGTAGAGCGTTACCACGGAATGGTAAAGGTCCTGGGTTCAAATCCCGGTCTTGGTTCATGTTTTTTTTTTTACTTATAATTTAATTAAATTCAGAGCTATAGATAGAATCAACTAGAATGGCGTGTAGGGAGGGGTAGTGCGAGAGAGACGGAGTATCTATCCCACCACATTTCCCCTACCGAGGCTAGGCAGCGCGGCGTACAGTCAAGTTTATAGACGATGGCTTTATACACACCACATATACAACACAGCCACGCACGTCAGTGCAGATTTGACACTAACTGTACTTTTTTTACTATTTGACTGAGACTGAATTTACTTTTACTTAATCTAAAAAAACTAATAGTTTTGAAGAATTGTAAAACACCAGATTTTAAATTAGCACAATTGGAAGCAAATAAACGTGTTTTGGTTCATTGCAGGCCTAACCTAAAATTATGTTAAGTTTTGATCCAAACCAGCTGTTTTATATATATTATGTAACAACCAATGATTGAATTGAATTAAAATACAGTAAGCATTTTTAGTTGTTTTTTTTTTTTTTTTGCTTGAAGTTGGTCAATCTAACCTAAACATGCTGTTGGGTTGGGTTTGAAGAATAATAAACCGATTATAAATGCTAAGTAATGTTGCTATATGGTAATGAATGTAAACTTAAACAAACATGATGTGTTGCTAAGCTTTTTACACGAACAGCTGTTTTTGTGCGCTATGGTCTTGAGTCCATACAAAAGAGGCTGTTTAGTTTTTTTCAAAATTTGAAACTTTTTCGGGAAAATTTTTAAATTTTTCTTTATATAAAAACCTAGTTCGGATTATTACGAATATTTTAAACAAAAAATAGCTAAATTGGTCCAGCCGTTCTCAAGTGATGCGGTTACAAAGGAACAGCCATTCATTTTTACTTTCTCACTATAATATAGTATAGAGAAAGTATATTAATCGCAAAAAAATCGATGTTGAGATTTTTGTGGAAATATCCGTTTTGGGACCCCCACCCCCCGTGTCTAAAAAAGTGGTTTTTACAAAATGTCTGTCTGTCTGTATGTATACAAAGCTAGAGCGAAAACTATTCGATCGATTTCAAACAAATTTGCACCAGACATGTCAAGTAGGCCTGTATAGATGCACGAAAAACGGTTTTGAAATTTTTTGAAAAACAACCCCCTTTTTGGCAAAACATCCCCCAAAAAAACAGTTATTATTTTTTTATAAAAAAACGGCTCTAACGATTTTGATAAAATTTGGCTTATTTGTAGCCTTTAATGTACCCTACCATATGCAAAAAACCGTATCTTTCTAAAAATTCTCATTTAGCTAATAATAATAACTGATTTTTGCGGTTTTTTTTGCCATAAAGGGGATTGTTTTCAAAAATTTTCAAAACATTTTTCGTACATCTATACAGGCCTAATTGACGTATTTGGTGCAAATTTTTTCGAGATCGATCGAATAGTTTTCTCTCTAGATAATAATAATAATAATATTTATTAGTTAATATCCTACTTTAATAAATCACCTCTCCTATCCCACCTACAATTATGAAGTCACAGTGAATCTGTTTAATAATTTAAATATGTTTGTGAGAAAGTATGTGCCAGTTCCTGGTACAGTTTATTATTATATAGATTAAAAAATCATACTTGTACTGAAAAAGTAGTTTTCTTGTAACTTGTATAGTAGTCAAACATAAGTAATAACAGACTATCCAAACTCAAACATTCACCATATTTAGTAGATTTATTACAAATCTCAGGCTTGGAACAAAAAATGTTGGGAAGGAGAAGACTAAAATGCCAATGTAAAAAGTGTTTATTGTTTTAATAACAATAATGCATAGTAATATTACCAATGAATACACAACATTGATAGTACAGCTATATCTCAGCCTTTGTCTTCGTAGTACATTGTAATATAATAGTACAAGCTCAGGTTAACTGTAAAACTTAAGGACCTATTGAGGTACGTAAACATAAAAGAATAAAAGGAAAGTAATTAAACATACCTTAAATCTGAATACTGAAAATAACTAGTAGAAACGTTCATTTAGTTGCAATCAAAGTATGCTAACTTAAATTGATGAAACCATTAATTTTAATGGTGTCAATCTAAGAATACAAGTTGTTTAGGAAACATTTTTTCTGCCACTGTAGTACATCATTTAAAATAATTAATTGTGAATAATGATGAAATGAAGTGTACAGTAAGAATAGTACGAAATACAACAAATGTGGAAGTAAATATTAACAATATATTATATGACAACCATATTTAAAATATTTAAAAAAAGAGAAAATATGTCAAATTCAGGATATCCCATATTATCCCAAAATCCCACAAGCAGCCAAATTATCCCATATTTGGGATAAAAATCCCACAAGTGGAAACATTGTGTACGGTGTAAGAACGGCAGGCAGCGGGCCGGGAGGGTGGGTTCAGAGTGACGTCACTGATGCTTGAGTCTACTGCGCAGCCTACTCATGACCCCTACCGTGTATTCTAGTATCCGTGCGTTTTACTATTCTAATATTATTCTGTTGCCCATTTTATTGGTGTGCTGTCGGGTAGTGTAGACCATGTTTCAAAATGCTTGTTCAAAACACATGAATGATAAGCATTAATTGAAACAGTGAAAAGTCATGTGAAATTCCATAGCTCAGTTGTATATTATGCCTTAAAGGTTAAACCGTTAAAGATAAACCAAAACAAATATCTTATCATTTAAAAATGAAATTGGAAAACTGAATTTGTCGCTTTGCAACTGGGACTTCTAAAGAAAATTTGAAAAGAAATAATAAGTTTTGCAATCACCAAGAATTTGCTATGGATTTGGCTCCACGGAGAAGTTAACTTTTTTGGTTGAATTTAGATTTTTCCAATTAAGATAATCCGACCACGCAGCTAAACAGCTGACGTGAGTTGAGCAAATTTCCAAAAATTAAGTTTATAGGCCTATGTTTTAGGGTTTCAACCAACAATTTGGGTAATAGGTCTATTCACGACATTGATGAATAGCTGCAAAATGCTTCGCACGCCATTCCGCATATTGGGAGTATCTTCAATACATAAAGCATTGCGTGCTTTGCACGCCATTTAGCATATTGGGAGTATTTTCAATACACAATGCATTGCGTGCTTTGCACGCCATTCCCCATTTTGGGAGTATCTGCAATTCATAATGCATTGCGTGCTTCGCACGCCAACCTCTCTTGAGAATCCACCACATGGCTTTGAACTGGGTACTTCTATGGTATTTTAGGTTTTGATCGATTTTGGGGGGGGGGACCAAGCGAGCTATAAGGTCACGTAAAAAACAAAATGTGCAGAATAACATCCTACATTTATATTTGTAGAAAAACTCAAAAACAAATTCATTCTCGTAGGAAAAATCTCAAAAAAAGTTACTTCCGGCCAAAAAACGTGCTTCCGATTGTTGGATTTTTTTTGTTAACGAACTCGTCCGAGCGATGTAGACAGACAACATGTGTACCAAATTTGGACCAAATCGGACTTAAAATGCGGCCGCTAGAGCGAACACATATATACATATACATATAAATGTACATATATAGGCCTATATATGATTATTAATGACACCCCAAAACGTGTTCTGAGGGCCATGATCGATGCCCATTTGCTACTCTCGACCTTGGGTCTTACCATAAGGGCCCTTGCAATAGCTCATTTTTCCTTTGGAAATTCGCTAATAAACGACATCAGTTAGAGTGTCCACATACGTGTTTTATAGCAGGGGACACGGTAGTGAAGGTTTTGAATCATTTAGCCATTTATTATTATGTCTCATGCATGTAAAGCACGCATGATACTCGACTAGCAGAATATTCATGTTTATAAGAACTTACAGGTTGTATACGAGTTTGTTTTACATAACTTATAATCTACACAGTTATTTCACAAAACCCAACTTGGTCTTGAAGGATTAAAGATTTGCATTAAACATTTCAACGTGCAGAAAAAAACTGACATTTTCTTTTATAAAGTTGGCAATACTTTAGACCAGGTCGATATAATTTACACGTCAACGCTATTTATAGGAAAACATCTCGCTCAGTAAAAACATAAACTCTGGACAAAAAGTCACTTGATTGACACTTTGGAATTCCTAGACCAATCGGAACGACTGGACCAGAGAGGCGGTGTCGTAATGGTCGAAATTATGGAATGCGGACGGACGGAACAAGTTTGTGTATTTGTTACGATTTAGGTGATCAAACTTCAAGATTGAGATCGAAGTTTCAGGCCGGTATTTATGGACGCTCTTTGATTCAAGTGCTACTTGAGAAACCTACCTTGGCTCTAGTTCGTATTAGATGAAACATTCTTTGACCGCGTGTTTTCCTAGTAAAGTTATATGATATACCTTAAGGCATCCTTAAAAAACGGGTTACTAATTATTGAAGAATCCATGCATTTAATTTTCCATAGGAAAAATGCAAGCTTATATAGTAAAGTATTCTATATAAAGGATACAAGGAACTATAGTCCTCATTATTTATGTCAAAAGTTGGTACAAAACATGCATGATTCTTTCTTGTGGAGGGCTTTATTTTAAGACAACTAACCTATTTTGTTTTTAATTAGGCCTATGTGTTGTGCAGTTGTCAAGATAGTCTCGTAATTGCTGCTAAATCACCTACCACACTATTTTCAAACGTACTGCAGCCTAAATTATTTAAAATGCTCTGTGGTATTAGTAGATACTCGTTTACCTCATGGGTATTATATTTAGTGAAATAGTTTTGAATGCTTTCCATTCAGGTGGTGCACTTTTATAATAGGCCTACTGTGCTTGACAGCAGTTATCTCTTTCTACTTATCCTTAATTCCGATGTACAATGTATTTCCGTATTGGTTATTGTTAATGGTTAGTGTTTAGTTCTGTTTATTGAGTATATAGAGTATTGATGAGTTGTTAATATTAATATGACTATGGTAAAACTTTATTAATTATGTAAATTTTATATACTAGGTATGTTCAAGGTAAAGTTCACAATACAAATAATACAACGCTACTTTAATAGAATTGATCGTTACTTGAATTTCTGGAGCTATACTTTTGGCAATTAGGTGAATAAAGCTTGAGTGTGCTTTTATATAGTACTAGGGAAGACCCCTTCGTGCTCCACACGCCAACCCCGTTGGAACTTTCTATACACTTATGTGATGTTTTCTATATAATAAAGGTGTAGGATTAATACTAACTTATAATCTAAGCTAAAATAGTAAATCTATATATTTAAAGCCGTAAGGAAAAAACATTTGGACAGTTCGTCTGAGACTTCTACTGAGCCGATTTACATGCGAGTTTTACCAAAACAAAGGTTTTCGGTCCTATATTAGCAGCTTTTATTTGTATTTTGAAAGTATTTACGTTAAATGGGTAAAAAATTAAAAAATAAACTTTTCTTATGGAGATTTAACTTGGGGAAAAAGTAAACTTTTCTATCCTTTGGACAGTTCGCCTCAGACTTCCACTGGACCGATTTACATTCAGTTTATACCAAATAAAAGCAAAACTATTTTATATTTAACAGGTTTTATTTACTTTTACGTCATCATAATTTCTTAAATTTAAAAAATCAACATTTCCAAACCTTTGCAATGACTTTATTTTACAGTTCTTCAATCAGCTGATTGTAAAGAAACGAGGTATTTTGTCTAACAGAAGAAGAACAAACGCTCATATAATCAACATTGAATTTATTAATTTATACAAATTTAAAGAAGATACCCATTCGTTTAACTTCGGAAACATACGTACATCTTCGTATAACATATAAATATATTCGAGTATTAATTTCTTTATTATAATATATTAAATGTTCAAATCAAATTGTTTCGTATGTTTTATAACAGCATGTGCAGACGTTTTTGGTAGTCGCTTTAAGTGTAATAAAATTTAAGTAAGTAAATGAGTAATAGTTGGTAGACTCGGTAACCAGCATTGTAAAAGAAATGTCTTGATGAAAAACATGTCGGCCATGCCTTCTCGTTCGTCGAGTCATATCACTCGAGCAACGCCGTATTTCGAAATGCCAGGTAAAAGAAATAATTAAAATTTAATAAAATCTACAAGTCTGAGTTTGCTATCAATATAATATGTTTATTGTAATTTAATTGTACTGTGTATTTTATTATATTTCAACAGCTATTTCCTTCTACTCATAAATTAAAGTTCGTCAAATAGCCTATTTTTTAACAAGGAACAAATAACAAAGAATAATTTGGCTTATAGTAAAAAAAGTAAAATCATTTCCTGTGCGCTTTATTGAAAGTTTTTCTTTCAATTGGTACAACATTGCATAAGTTTTCCTGTATTTTGCAGGCATTCAAACTTAACATGAAATTGAGTAACTTCACCTAAACAACTTCAAACTTGAAAACCAAGGTTTCTTGCTGTACTAATGCCTGAATTTTTTCTTTCAATTTAGTTTTAATAAACAGGTTCAACTTTCGGAATGATCAACAGTTCTAGTCATCAAACAAAAGTGTAAATGTGTTAAATTTTCAAATGAAGTAACGAAGTTTATGTTCTTAGTCAGAGAAAAAACAATTTACGATTTCTTGTATGAAATCAGCAAACTGTGTTTCAACTTAACTAACTTATATGCGTAAAGATAAAAAATAAAAGACTATAATTTTAATAACATTTATAATTAAGACATAGTGGATGGGACCGCTAGCAAAATTTTAGACCTTATACCCCTAAGGAGTTATTTCAGAATTAAAATTATATTGTTTTTTTTATTTACACTTAAAAGTGACGTATAAACTTAAATTAAATTTTTCTTTTTATTATTGTTTTGTTATAAAATAAAAAAGTTGGCCAATGATTACTTCAGTTAAACATATCAAACATATATAAAACAATTTCCTGTAATTAATTGTGGTACATATGTATAATTCATGTGTTTGATTCTGTGATGAATTGTATCTTGTATTTTGTGTAATTTCTATGTACATGTATAAATAGTAAATTAATTCAACATAAATAAATAAGGGGAGGGTTTGTTTTCTTTTTACTTAATTTAAGGGAGGGTATATAAAAAAAAATTAAATCTTTTATTCTTGTTTACGTTTTATACTAAGGGCATATAAAATTTTAGTATATTATTTATATATTTTTTTTTTGTTCATAAACAAATTGTTTACAACAATAAATAAATAAGGAATAAACAATTTCTTTTCTTTAGCCTGGCACAGACATTAGCTCCAATAGCATTTAAAAAACATAGACATAATAGTTTGACAAAGAGATAGGGGTAAAAAAACTGACAAACATCAAATATAAAAAGTTCCTTTGTAACGTATGAAACGAAAAGAACAAAAACAGATTAAATACCCAGGTAGCCATTCTTTGGACACGCGAGGAAGCAAAACGCCAGCCCGAGCAATTTGCAAATTGTAGGCTACATAATCTACCTCCTCACAGTAATGTGTTCGCCATGTTGTCTCTGACCACGTGACCTCAGATTAATGTTAATGGTTTTATCTTACAATGTCAGGGACGGCTTGTCTTATAACAACCACGGCGGAGTAATTTGTACCGCGGAAACAGAAGCACGATCCATTCAGTTGTAAGGTGCGACATTAAATATACGGAATGTAAGCAACGGAGTTGAATAACAAACTAAGAGCTTACAAAATCATGAGGTGTTTCATTACCTTTTCTGCTATATAGGGCGATGCAGGAACAAACGAAAAAACTTTCAGGACGTGTTCTACTAGTGAAAATAAAGAAGAAAGTTCCTATAAGCATAGTTCGGAAATGCTTCGTTTTCCAGATATCCGCCATTTTGTTTTTTGTACAAAATGATTATTCATATCTAAAGAAATGTTTGACTGATTCGAGTTCAAACTTGGCATGAAGTTTAACCTAACAATAATATATCGTAAGAAAAATAAGAGATTATTATCTAATTATGCGTTTCAAAATGGCGGCTGTTTGAAAGTTTCAAACCGAAATTACTCAAAAACCGTACATTTTAAACAAAAATTTTCAAGGCACCTTTTTTTAGCCCTTTTGATTCCCTATCGCAGGGGTTCTCAATCTTTTCCAAGGACTGTACCCCTTAATGCAAAATAAAAATTTTGCGTACCCCCTGGCTGTTATCGGGGGGGGGGAGGGAAGGGGGTAAATTAAAAACACTTTTTTACATAAAAACACAATATATTTGAAAACATATTTGAAACGCATTAAAACAAATTAAAGAGAAGGATGAGCTTGCTTCTTTTTACATAAAAATCACAATACTGTATATTTGAAAACATATTTGAAACGCATTACAAAAAATTAATGAGAATGATGATCTTGCTTCTGTTTACATAAAAAAACACAATATATTTGAAAACATATTTGAAACGCATTACAAAAAATTAATGAGAAGGATGAGCTTGCTTCTTTTTACATAGTTCCTCAATGTTCGGCTCAAGTTTCGTTAAGTACAACCTTAAATCGTCCTCAACATTAAGCTTGTTTCGGTACTTACTTTTTAAATATGTTAAGCTCGAAAACCCTCTTTCACAAAGGTATGTAGTGGAAAATCCAATAAGAATTTTTACAGCAGTATTTGAAAGTTCTTGGTACTCCTTTCCAACACTGATCCAAAAATCCAACAACGTAGCACTCAAATATATTTTTTTAAACTTGTGATCACATGATAGTTCAATAAGTTGTTCTTTTTCTGATGTTGTCATGTTGCTCAATGTTGCATCAAACGAAAAGGGGTCACGGATCCAGTACAACTTTTTGTCTGCGGGTGGGAAGTATTCTCTTATACTGGTCTTCAATGAGCTGAGGTGATGTCCAATTTGAGTTTTAAGGTCAGCAAATATGCTTTTTTCGTTTTCTTTCAAAAATGCGTTCAATGTTTCAAAACTATTACAGTTGTTGTTTTCTATTTAATTTTCCCAGAGTGTTATTTTTTTTATCATTGCGTTTGTTTTGTTTTCAACATAGAAAATATCAGAAACACTACCTTGCATAGACTTATTCCAGATGTTCAGTTTTTCAAAAATATCACTCAAATAAGCCAATTTTAAAAGCCAATCAAAATCAATGAGTACTGATGATAAATTAGATTTGTGCTCTGTGAAGAAAAGATGCAATTCTTTGTGGAGCTCAAACACACGGACCAGCACGTTTCCACGTGAAAGCCAGCGAACTTCAGTGTGTAAAAGCAAGTTCCCATGAAGACTACCCATATCTTGACAAATGATCTTAAACTCGCGAGATTTTTGAGGCCTAGTTTTGATAAAATTCACAATTTTTACACTCTGGTCGAGGACTTCTTTTAACTCATCAGGAAGGTGCTTGGCTGCCAAAGCCTCACGGTGAAGAACACAATGAGTAAAGTTACACTCAGGCGACACTTTTTTTATAAAACCTACCAGTCCAATTATGTGACCGCTCATGGCCTTGGCACCGTCGATACACACTGACACACAGTTTTTCCAATCAAGCCGGTTCTCGGAAAAAAAAGAATCCAAAAGTTTGAAAATGTCTCGTCCTTTTGTAGAAATATTTAGTGGCTTACAAAATAAAAGGTCCTCAAATATTTCATCCACACGTATTCCACGCACAAAAACGATCAATTGGGCTAAGCCAGCGACATCTGTCGTTTCGTCAATTTGTATTCCAAACCACGGACTTTCCCGTATTGCTTGAACGAGTTGTTCTTTTGTATCGCTTGCCATGTCACTGATTCTCCGTGAAACTGTGTCATTTGACAGTGGTATATGTTTAATACTATTTGCTTCTTTTTCTCCAAACATGCAAGAAACTATCTCTAATGCAGCAGGGAGAATTAGGTTTTCACCAATGGTGTGGTTTTTCCCAGATTTGGCAATTAGATGGCTAACTTTATACGAAGCTTTCAGAGCTTTTTCAGTTTTGTCTGTACCAGAAAAATGTTTTATAGTAGTTTTCATACTATTAAGATCTTCCAAAATACGTTTAAAATACTCTAAATCTTTTTTTATTAAATTTCCATGTTTACTCTCAAAATGACGTTTCAAAAGAGACGGTTTCATGGAGTTTTTGGATAATATTTCTAAACAAACCACGCATTGTGGAGAAGGCTTGTCTGAAGTTCCTGTCCAAGTAAAACCAAATTTTAAGTACGATTCGTCATACTTCCTTTTTTTATTTACCACTTTTTCAGGGTTTTTATTTTTACATTCGGATTGAAAATTACAATCAGGCCTACTTACGATTTTAGACGTTGATGGCCCAGCATCTTGGTCAAGATCTTCATGAGATATTTTCCGTTTGAGCCACTTATCCATTCTTAATGTTTACACTGATATTCCCACTTAAATCCGATAACAAAAGTCTTAAACTGTTTGAGCAGATTTGAGGTTATATTAACAACGGAAACGAACGACTGATAAACAACACAGGCCAACAGGCAACGCTGCACTGACACTGATATGAGTCAAGGACACAAACTCTCACTCATCCCTTGTAGACCAGGAGATAAGAATTTGTTTTCACAGAATCATATGGGCCGATCGTAAAGGTTTTGTCTGCAATGGCGCGCGGAACAGACTATAAAATAGAAAACTTTCACGGAAGAAAACAAATAGCCTCCTAACACTAAAACAGTTTTACATTATATCAATCGAAAATAAAAATTCTAATATTTAATTTAATATACGGGAATTCATACAATTGTAATGCTTTGTTACAGATATTTTAGTTCCTAAATCAGTCTACAAAACTGTTGAACTGGCTCGTTTATTGGGCACCTAACCTTAAACGGCACCGCGTACCCCCTGATAATTTTTGCGTACCCCCAAGGGGTACGCGTACCACAGTTTGAGAACCCCTGCCCTATCGGATGGCCTTACAGACAAAACAATCAGACGAAGGATAGTAGTTAAGTTAAGTGTAATAATTTGTTAGTTCAACCCGGCATCCTATAATATAAACACTATTGTGGTTACGTATGCTGTTATTATCTTTAAGTTAACTATTATCCTTCATCCGATTGTTTTGTTAGTTACACTGTCCAATAGGGAATTAAAAGGGCTACAAAAAAGGTGTCTTGTTGCAATGTACTGTTTTTTTCAGTAATTTAGGTTTGGCTTGTGAAATGTAACCTTTTAAAAACCGGGAATTTGTGTGGTCAAAAATAAAAATCGGTATTTCGCTACACTTATACAGTTATATAGTTTTCAAATTAGAACAAAGCAATTTTTCATTAGTGTAGAATATTTTCGTGTTACATCCTTGATTTATGAGAATAATTTTATTTGGTACGAATCTCTTATTATTTCTTTTGTTTTAGGAAATTTGCAACAACATTATTTATGGAATATCACTTGGAGAATAATAATAATAAAAAAAAATACAATCTCTGTCAATAGTCAATGTAGTATAATTTGAAACTTACAGGTAGCAGAAAATTACTGTACTGATTAAACGCTCTTTACGAGTGATTATCAAAACGTAATCTAACAGCGCTATCTAGTAGTTAAAATAACTTACAGTGTAGTAAATTTAACTAATTTGGTAGGTATAAAATCTGCAAAAACAGTTACTGACTTTCCCTTTTTGTGGCAGTCATTTTTTAGGAAGGTAAAAGTAATTTTTGCACCACCTCAATGTTAAAAGGTACATCGTAGAAGAATTATAAATCTACAGAATGTTTACCGATAGTTGGATTTCGGTAAAAGCAGTGTACAAATTGCAGACACCTATTAAAATTTAAAATAATAATTTTTTTGTCTACTGCATTATAGACTGTTTTTAATACACTCGTTACGGTCGTAAAGTGACTATTTATTGTAGAGATTCACTACTTGCTCAAAAAGTCGGCTGACTTCTTTATGGTACTAGGGCATAAAGTATGTTATTGTACTACGACCTAAAAGTATTGTATAAACAATGCATCGTGGTGCATTCAAATTACAACAGCTATAACTGCAAAAGGTTCAGCTGTTTTCCAACTGAAAGCAGCACTGTCTCGAGCAGGTTAAATCGCGTTTAAAATCTGCAGACAAATAATTAATAATGTAATTTAATTAAAAGTTCTTGCGGTTCTAGTGCAGTATGTTGAAAAGTATCGTTCATAACTTGTAACTAAAGTGATTTTTTGTGGTGGGTGTTGCCTCGCACTTAAAAACCACGATCTCGCATCAAAAACATCATCTCTAAAGTGCCGACTACGTAGTTCACCAATCTGCCGATAAGCTGCGCCTATCGCTTTTCCGAATTACAGTATTGTTGTTCTGGGTCCGGTCGTACGCCGACAGAGAGCACTGCGATGCCGGGACAATAGAGAAGTGAATCTGAGTTTGTATCTACATCGCCGGTAAGTCCACAAAGAAACTTTTGTATTATTTCACTAGGTTGCGCGTATGTTAGCTTTTTAAAAGCAACTATACCAGACGAAGTGATCGGGTTTGTTGTAATTCAAACAGCATTCAAGTGTTGTAATGTTTTACTTATTGAATTTTTTAAACTTTAAAAAAATATAATTATTTAAACGGAACTAGCTTTTAGTCTATGCCTTGGATAGCCGTGCTCCCTGAACCCCAAAAAATTTTATAGTGGAATTATCTGTGTTGGTGCTCCCTGAACCCAAAAATATTTTGAGTGGAATTTTTTGTTTTGGTGCTCCCTGAACCCAAAAAAGTGTTTTTTTTTGTGATGTCTGTCCATGTGTCTGTGTGTCTGTAAGGATGTGTACAGAGATGGAGACCAAACCAACGGTCCGATTTTGATGAAATTTGGTATGTAGGTGTAGTTCTGGAATATCTCCAGGCATATTTTCATTGTTTTAAATTTTGGATTTTAAGGGGTTTTACCCCCCTAAAATTGCCAAAATACGAGAAAAATCTAAATTTCTCAAAAACGGCTCTATCGATTTCGATAAAATTTGGCTTATTTTTAGTCCTTAATGTACCCTACCATATGCAAAAAACCGCATATTTCTAAAAATTCTCGTTTAGATAATAATAATAATAACTGATTTTTGGGGGTTTTTGGCTTAAACGTTTTTTCGAGCATCTATACAGGCCTAATTGACATGTTTGGCGCAAATGTGTTCGAAAGTTACTAAAACTCCCCATAAGAAATTTATAGTGTAATTTATATTCATTGATATAATATATTTTTTGTTAATATAAATTTAACTTTGATTTGTCTATCCGCGCAAAGCCGGATCGGGCTAGCTAGTATAGTAGGCCTATTATAATATGGATGTGTGTTACATGCATCTAACATTTTCAATGATAACATTTTCCTACTTTTGCAATTCTAAATAACCACCTCCTATGCTACTCTTGGGAAGGTATAAAGTTTCAACTGAGAGAAAGTATGTGGCAGTTATCTGGTACCGTTTATTGTAAATATGTTTGCCCACGTTTTAATAAAGTTTCTGCTATAGTAAAATTAAAATCTACTTATATAAAGCTAGACGGTAACACTGATTCATTGACATTAATTATTAGGCACTTCCCGTAATCGTACCCCCTTCGACCTCATACTTGAATTAAAGCTCTCGACGAGAAACTTATGAGAAAATTGCCAGAATTTAAAATTTATTAATTTTGGAAGCACTTTTTGGGCGGGAAAGATTTTTTAGATTTTTTAAGTTTTTTCATTTTTTTACTTTGAGCGCGTTTTGTAAGAAAACGGTAAGAGATAGCAAAAAATGTTTGATACAAAAGTTGTAGAAAATTTAATTTCAAAGAAGAGATTTTTCATCAGATTTAAGATCCAATCATCCATTTAGCCACTATTCATCCGAGAAGGGAAGCTCCGCCCAACGTTCTTAAAGCTAGACGATTTCACCGATTCACTGACATTAATTATTAGGCATTTCCCGTAATCGTACCCCCCTCGACCTCATACTTGAATTAAAGCTCTCAACGAGAAACTTTTGGGAAATTGCCAGAATTTAATATTTTTTTAATTTTGGAAGTACCTTTTGGGCGGGAAAGATTTTTTCGATTTTTTCAATTTCTTTATTTTTTCACTTTGAGCGTATTTAGTAAGAAAGCGGTAAGAGATAGCAAAAAATGTTAAATACAAAAGTTTTAGAAAATTTAATTTCAAAGAAGAGATTTTCCATCAGATTCAAGATCCAATCATCCATTTAGCCACTATTCATCCGAGAAGGGAGACTCCGCCCAAAGTCCTTAAAGCTAGACGATTTCACCGATTCACTGACATTAATTATTAGGCACTTCCCGTAATCGTACCCCCCTCGACCTCATACTTGAATTAAAGCTCTCGACGAGAAACTTTTTGGGAAATTGCCAGAATTTAACATATTTTAATTTTGCAAGTACCTTTTGGGCGGGAAAGATTTTTTAGATTTTTTCTATTTCTTAATTTTCTCACTTTGAGCGCATTTAGTAAGAAAACGGTAAGAGATAGCAAAAAATGTTAAATACAAAAGTTGTAGAAAATTAAATTTCAAAGTAGAGATTTTATGTCAGATTCAAGATCCAATCATCCCTTTAGCCGCTATTAACCCGAGAAGGAGCTCCGCCAAACAATCCATCAAATTTCCCATGTTAATCTAATGGAGATAATGTTTAATGAGTTTGAGTCAGCTGCCAAATAAAACAGCTGATTTGTGCTCGGTCACCTATGTACAAACGAGCCAAAGATTAACGAGATTCTTTAGCGAATTTTCCAACTGCGAGCGAAGCGAAGCAGCCATCTGAGGCCGAGGCGGGGTTGGGACGCGAAGCGTCCAGGGGCAGAGCCCCTAGTTCTTTACTAAAACTGCAGCCGGAGGAAAACTGTTGTGTGTCTTGCGGGAAGAAAGTATCTTAGTCTCCCTCGTTAGCTCGTGCTGTAACATTTCCTCTCTTGGCGACAAAGTGATATTATGTAGTCTTATGTTTTGTTTGTCCTTCTTAATTTACTTTCCCTAAGACAGCATAATACAGCTCTTGTAGAGAACGTAAATTGCTTGTCATAGACATTCTCAGAATAATGTGATGAAAGTTCTAAATTAGTACCTTACATTTCTTCATTCATTTTAGGTGTCTTCATAATCTGTACCGTAATGCAAACAACTAATTTATGATTTCTCTAAAAAAAAGTGCTTAATCGACAATCACACTAGAGGATAAAGAATTTACTCTTTATAACTCGAAATAAAAAATCAACGTTGTAAGAAAATGTAGGTAAATTAGCGTCCGAGAACTTAATTTACAAACCCAAAAACTAAAAGCTCGATGCAACATTTGTTAGAAATAAAAAAACAATATGCAGCAAATAAATAAACAAATGAGTATTCAAGATTAAGTACTATAAAACTATCTGCGTATATAATTTAAACTAATAAGTTAACCTACACATAGATGTCTCATTTTAAAGTTATTCACATTTTAAATATTGACGTAGATGGACGAGAAAATCGTTGACGACGCAAAGCTGAAATTTGGTATGCAGGTTTTACCTCTCAAAACAAAGTATCAAAGTGGAACTCGATAGATCTCTGTGTTTGAAGGCCACGGGTTCGAATCCTGACACTAAAATTACTAACTGCTTTATTTACCAACAGATTTAAGGGTCTGCTCCAGTAAACAAAAAAGCAACCGGAAATGCAACCGCTTCTCACTGTATCCCTATCTAAACGGTGGAATTTTTTGCAGCTGAACGCTTTGACATTGCTGCATTTCAAACCATTTTATAAGTCTATCTTTTGTAATTGAGTGTTGAAAAAAAAAACTGAATATTCTTTATAAAATTTCGGATCCGGCTTGCAAATTATTTTTCATTATTAATTTTGTATTGTGTTAGGAAACAAATTCAAACTTTGTGCTTACAAAATGCCAATTATATAACAAATCAAAAGCATTTAAACAAATGTAAATTGCAAGACGGATGCGTATTGTGACTGTGCTTAAAATGAGACTTTGCAAACAAGTTTATGATAAAACGTAAGCGAAATAAATGGTTTGAAATTTAACATTGCTCTTATGGGATACAAATCCAAGATGGCCACTACAGCAGACCCTTAAGCTGAACTCGTAAATCCAAGCAGATAATAATTTCAGGATTTTAGTATCAAGGATTTATTTCGTTAATTTATATTGAAATTTAAAATGGGAATCCTTTTGGTCAATTTTAAGTGACACATTGTATATCAGATACTAACTGTACATCGGAGCTTTCTGCAAATTTAAATGTCGCACGCACGTGGCGGGAACTAAAAATAATTCGACCACGCAGCTGGACCGCTGACCTGAGTTGAGCAAATTTCCAAAATTAAGTTTATATGCCTATGTTTTACGGTTTCAACCAACAATTTGGGAAATAGGTCTACTTACGAAGGCGTTGAACAGCTGTCTGTGTGTACGCAATATATTAGTAGAATTTGTTTGCGCCTAGTGGCCTCGCAAGTTTGCACCACTTGGCTTCGAACCGGGCACGTTTATGGTATTTTACGTTTTGATCGATTTTGAGGGAACCAAGCGAGCTGTAAGGTTGCGTAAAAAAATAAAATGTGCAGAATAACATCCCACATTTACATTTGTAGGAAAAACTCTAAACAAATTTCATTTTCGTAGTAAAAATCTCAAAAAATAGTTACTTCCGGTCAAAAATCGTACTTCCGGTTGTTAGATTTTTTTAGCTAATGAACTCGTCCGAGCGACATAGGCAACCAACATGTGTACCAAATTTGAACCAATACGGACCTAAAATGCGGCCGCTAGAGTGCGAACACATATATACATATATACATATGATTTTTAATTACACTCCAAAACGTGTTCTGGGGACCATGATCGGTGCTCATTTGCTACTCCCGACCTTGGGTCT
>JAGFPH010003744.1:122197-132808 GCA_018207615.1 Philaenus spumarius
CTAGTATAAATATAATCTGTATCTCTGATTTGTAGGTTAAGGTTTTTGTAGGATTAGACGCTCTTTCATTTTTAAATTATATTATTATTAACTCTTGATGCATCGTAAATTGCGTAGTTTTATTTTGATATTAAATTTTATTTACCATCTTAACTTTGCGGTTTTAACTATTAATCCTTCACTGCATACAAATTAAATTTTAGAGTGAGATTAATTTTATGTTTTGTGTTGATATTTTTATGTACTACCTTTAATAGTTTTGCGTAATTCTTTACTTCGTTTCAAAACTATTTAAGTTCAGCGTTTACTGGTATTATCACTTCATCGTTGCGTATATTTAGCAATTTCAATTTGAAGCTTTTGAATAAACAATAATCAAAGCTAAGTAAATCTTCGTTGATATTATAAAGAGGTAAACTTTGTGTCTTTATTACAAAAATAAAGTTTATCGGACGTCAGACCGGTCACTTCAGTTAGAGATTTCCCGAAGCACCGTTTTCGCGGATGAAATAAACTTCGCCAGGTTAAAGCCAATTTACCAAAGCTGCCAAAGTACTGTCGCCTAAATACATACTTCGAAACAATGTGGTCACATTTTCTCGCCAAAACGTGTTTTCGGTCCTCGTTTTGATGGAACGGCGTGACACTTTCAGTTCTTTATAAGGCATTGGAGCGATTGAACTTTCCGTGGCACGGCGCAACGCGTAAATTGAATCATCGCTTGAATTGCACGGAAACTCGTCAAATAAATTGCAAACATTTCGATGTAAATTAGGCGGGTCGAGTTATTTACGTTTCGGTCGCTTACAGTTCTGCCAGCTGTATTCGGTCGTGTTGGACTCGTGATGTCTGAAACTACAAGAGAAAACAATGTATTTAAGTATAGTTTACTTTGTGCTATAAAAAAACATTATTAATTTTTCAATATAACTATACTAGCTGACTTGTGCGAATATTTCGCAAGTTAAGAGTACTTAAATAATTTAATAAGTTGATTTAGTTCAGTTAATTACGTTTATTTATTTACATTGGTTTATAAATAAAAGTTTATAACACTTGCATATGGAATGTAAATAATCAAATTAACAGCTGTCATGTTAGTTAAACAGATTGTTAATAGATGGCGCTTTTTATTAGGAACCATATGAAGTGTAATATAAAAGTGTTTTTAATCAATTTGTTTAAGGAAAACATGAATTTTAAGTAGTTTCCTTATTTTTCGTCAATAGCGGGGAACATAAGCTTTAAAATGATGTTTGAATAAATAATTTTGATGAAGAATTAAGGGAAATATCTAATGATCTTGCCATTTTCGATGTATCCAACAAAAAACTTCGGATATTAATGGGGAGGGGGCGTAATTTTTCTGGTACGTTTTTGACAGTTCGTTTTTAATTTGTATACGAAGAAAAGCTGCAGTAGCTTTAAAATGAGGTAGATCAGTATATTCAAATAACGGAGTCGTCTCACTCTATTAGATAAACAACAAACATTTCGAGCCTGTACTCCCCTTAGTTGAAAGATAAAAATGTATTTTCACTTTTACAAGCACCTCCTTTTACTAGTAAGATCAATGACAAAGCCAAATTGCATGTTAAAATATTTTAAAAGACTGATATAACAACGGGGGGGGGGGGGGGTACACGATACATTTTATCGTTATATATTATTTATGTAATGAACAGTTTATCTTATTATCTTATCTACAATCTTATCATAATTTTCCTGCAACTAAAATTAATAACTCCTTTATTTACCGACATATTTAGCTGAAATCGTAAAACCAAGAGATACTAATTTTATTTAATTATTTCGTTAATTTATATTGATATTTAAAATGGGAATCCTTTTGGTCAATTTTAAGTGACACGTTGTACATCAGATGCCTAAATTTACAAATAATTTGGATTTGCAGTTAGTAAAATATACATTTGTTCATTTCCATGCTCAATTGTTTTTCATTGTTGAAAGAATATTCAGCTGTTTAATCCAACAACTCTAAACTAGTTTATAGTATATTTTTATCAGTAGCATTTCCATTAACGGTTTATTCCGTACTTTATACATATTTTTTAATGTTTATTTTATTTGTACAAACACAAAACCTTTAACAAAGATGAATAATTAGCTTTTATAAGAGTAACAATAAATTAAAGTAAAACCATATGTTATTGTCACGAGTTTAAGATTACAATTTAACGTAAATATAGATAACAAAAGTGAAACGTATAAAAATACTAAATAAATTCTTCAACTTGAAAGATATCAAATATATTCCGGATACTGTAGCAAAATGTCAAAGTTATCAGGAAAAAGTATAAGAAACTTTAGGTTAATGTTTGTATGGTTGATGTAAAATGTTTTAAATAAAACTGTACTTGAAAACATTTTAATATTCTAAGCAAACACTTTTAGTTACTTTTTGTATACTTTTTGGACATACAAAATGTACAATTTTATTTAATCTACGCTTATTATAAAATGGGAATTTTTGAATTATTTATTCTCCCTCCAAGCAATGACGTATTTTTCAGCAAGCTTATTCAAAAAATGACTGAATAAAAACTGAGGAAATGAGAAAGAAAAATCCACCGTTTATAACAATCTGTGCACACAGGGATATTCAAATTGAAGAAAAAACATTGTTATCTAACAAATCAAAGGAAACTTTAAACATTTTAAAGTAATTACAATTAGAAAAAATCAATACAAATCTAGGGAAAACATTAAATTGCAAATAAAAAACAATCTATGCACATTGACGATTGAAGGGGGAAACATTTACACCCACAAAATCAATCGAAGGAAATATTAAAAACGGAGAAATAATTACAAATAGAAGAAATCACACAGATCGAGGAAAAACAGCACTAAACTTGGGGAAATAATTTTAAATAACATAAATCAATACAATAATTAGAGGAAACACATTAAACTCAAAGAAAATGCAAATAGAAGAAATCCATACAAACCAAACCCGAAACAAATTTAAATAATCTACACAAATCGGTATGGACATTAAAAATTGGCAAAATATTACAAATTAGAGCGAAATCATAAAAATGTTGACAAATATTTGAAACCGGTACAATAATAACTTTAACTATATTCCACTCGTTTCTGTTGGCCTTTACTTCATAAGCCAAATTCTTCTATCAGATGCGGTTAAAACAAGTAAAATCTGTTGAACGAGTTATAGATACTGTATTGGAAACATTGAATGAAAATCGGACAGATAATATATCGTTTGGTATGTTTGAAAATTTCTAAAAGTCGGGCGCAAATCATGAAAGATGTCGTACTTTGAAACATATTTTGGCACGCTGTTTCCTACCACAACATTATCCTTACTAGGAACTTTGCAGGTTCAAAGTGAAGGACTTTTAGGCCAGTCGGTAGAGGTAATTTTAGACCAAAAGGTCCAGTAATTTACAATACGGCTGATTTTTTTTTTTTAAATAAGTACATTAAAGTATGTAGATTAACATTAAAAAAAATTTACCAGTCCATCGATTTCCCAAAGTCGAAAAAAAATCGATTATAATTTTTTTCCGATTATTCATAATATTTCGAGCTGGGATGAAAAATTAAAAATACCACCGTGTAGGGGAAGTATTTTTCAATAAAAATGATCATTAGTATTTCATTCCTCCGAGCAATGGTATGTCTGGAAAAAATTCGATAATGCAGGTATGTATTTTGCAGCAGGGGAAATCATTAAAAGTTGAAATCTCATTCATATGTGAAGCGTTGGCTCATTCTAAATTGGCTGAATTTTAATATATCGAATTGAAACTTGACATAGGAGTTAAAATATATATTTGAAACATTTGTGCCGAGTCTCAGCTTGTTATCTTGAAAATTACCCGATCTAGAGCCACTCAATCAATGGGTTTCTCGATTTTATTAGTACCGGACCCACGAACTAATTTTAATCGGCTCCAGTTTCGTCAATTTTTGGAATATCAACATCAAATTTGTTTTACAAGTTGAATACACCAGTATAAATATTCGTAGTAAGTATGAACGATTTTTTTCATGTTATTTTTAAAAACGAGGCGCTTGAAAATAGTCTTCTGTTTTACCTATCTCGTTTTAACTATAATACTTTTGGATTCAACGACTTCATTTTCGACATTTTTGAACATATCGATTTAAAAATTGGTACAGAAGTTACAAACACATTTGTTTTTTGCTATACTTATTTTAAAAACTATATTAAAAAAATTGACTAATCTGCAGCTGATCAACTCAAGCGTTTTGATGAAAAATCTAAAAAGGTCTAAAATTATACTTTTTTAAGTTACTTGTGCTTTTAAAAGTAAATAATGAGAAAGGTTTATACTCCTTGATCTTGTTTGAATCTATATGTTTAACTTGTAAAAAAACTTTTAGGTTGATATTTTGAAAATTTTCTAAACTGGAGCCGATTAAAATTAGTTCGTGGGTCCGGTACTCATAAAATCGAGAAAACCATTGATAAGCCAAGTGGCTCTAGATCGGTTTATTTTCAAGATAACAAGCTAAGACTCAACATAAATGTTTAAAATATATATTTTAACTCCTATGTCAAGTTTCAATTTGATATATTAAAATTCAGCCAATTTAGAATGAGCCAACGCTTCATATATGAAAGAGATTGCCCCCTTTTAGTGATTTCCCATGCTGCAAAATACATACCTGCATTATTGATTTTTTCACAGACAAACCATTGCTCGGACAAAATAAATACATATGACCTTTTTTTTTTGAAAATACTCCCTCCACACGGTGGTATTTTTTAGTTTTATTTATCTTCATCCCAGCTCGAAATATTAAGGGAATAATCGAAAAAAATATGTTTTTCGATTTTTTTTTGAGTTTGGGAAATCGGTAGACTTTTAAACTTTTTTTTATATTAATCTACATACTTTAAGGTACTTATAAAAAAAATCAGCCGTATGCAAATTACTGGTAGTTGTAACCGACACCGACTGGGCTAGTATTGTAATCCTTTGTATACTGTCGGCGTTGAGTTTTTAATGTTTCGATTAGTTACACGATTTAATTCGTTACGAATGAAAACCTGTCAACTGAGCGTGAACTATAGGGGCTACACCTCGCAGGGTAATTTCGGCGCGCCTGTGGGAGGAGTCCTGTAGACTACAGAATGATCGATCCTAACATAACCGGTCCGTTCTTGCGCGAGAACAGAATAAAGAAAGTTTTTGCAGATCGTAAGAAACAGTTAACAACAACCAAATTATGTTTCTGTACAAAATTAAATTATTAGTACACGAAAGTGTAAATGGTTACACATAAAATCCTATAAAAGCGAGTGATTGTATTTCTAGAGATGACACATTACCCATATTAGAAATTACAAAACAGAAAGTTTGTCGAATCTATCGAAGCATGCGCCGGTCCAGGAATAACACATTCCTAGAGTGGATTCCATCAGGCCGTCTAATTAGGCGCCTTATGTTGTGGGGGCGTCAACATGTGGCGCTGCGTTCGTCAATTAGGCTTTACGTGTCTGTTATATTGTTGACAAGGCGCGAAAAACATAAAAAAGTAATGAAAATTATCTCTTTAAAAATTGTATACTTTTTAACCGTTCGTCTGCCTTTTACAGTCCGGATCTGTTCTTAAAACTTGATATATTTATAAAACATAATCCAATAAAAACTAAAAAAGAAATGTATTATACATTTTGCAAAACCTAAGTTTGTAATTTTTCTGACTTTTAGTTAAAAATTATTCCCATACATATATGGAAGTACTGAAACTAAAATTTCGATATATAGATAGATTGGTATTGGAGGCACTTATATACTTTTTACAGAAAAACATATTACTGTAAAAAAAAAATAAAACAATTACTATATCAATTATGTACTTTGTTAGCAAATTTTTATAATAAAGACTAGCTATCGCAATGGCTCTTTTGGTGAGACTTAAAGTCGTTAATGGTCAATTAGCATTGATCATGGTATCCAGAACACGTTTTGGGGTGTCATTCAAAATTGTATATTCGCGCCCTATCGGCCGAATTTAACGTCCGATTTTAAGTCAAGCAGACGAATTCGTTTGCCTAAAAAACCTAACAACCGGATGTGCGTTCATTGACAGGAAGTAGCAATTGTTTGAGATTTTTCATACTAGAATGAAATTTGTTTCGGTTTTTTTCTAAACCTAGGATATTATACTGCACATTTTGTTTTTGTATACGACTCGTCCGTTTCCCTAAGAATAGATCAGGACGAAAAATACCGTCAAAGAACCAGGTTAAAATCCAAAACAATATGGCGGCCCTAAACGTGTTGAAATAAATCGACATAAAGTTGCTGATATCTCGAAAAGGAAGAGTTTTTAGAAAATATTTTAAGAGACAAAAAAATGTTTATTTCAAAGTGCTTGACCTTCTCATGCATGACTAGCTTCTCATTAAAACGTTTTAAGTCGACTCCTACATCTTAGAAAATTTTGTAAAAAATAAAATTTACGAAATCAATTTGTAAGCAATTTCTTAGGTCAAGCACTTTGAAATAAACATTTTTTGTCTCTTGAAATTTTGTCTAAAAGCTTTTCCTTTTCGAGATTTTAGCAACTTTATCTCGATTTATTTCAACACGTTTAGGGCCGCCATTTTGTTTTGGGTGGACCGATTTTTATTTTCTTTATGTCATTTTCCTTAAATGACCTTAAATAGACCTTTAAAATGAGGTATCACACAAAACTACTTCCCATTTAAAAATTTTGAGTTGCCCCCAAAATCCCCCATTTCTAGGGGACACTCAAAATTTCCGATTGCTTCAAAACATACTTTGGGCTAAGTTACTATGGTTCTCTAAAGGATATTTGTTTGTTTTAACAAACACAAAAGTTAAGGGGGGGGGGGACTTTTAAGACACCTGATATAGTAAACTTGTTGAACGTGTAAAATTGGACTATTGGTCGGTAAGTTCAACAAGTTTACTTAATAAACAATAGTCGGTAAGGCGAACATAAACAATAATATAATATATACTTTCACCACCGTTGGCAAGCGCGTCATAGCTGCAGATAATGTTAACATTATTATGCCGGTGATGCGAACTCATAGGATTTTACCAATCCAAAAATTGTTTAACGCGCCTAAAGAAGGTTTAACTTCAATAAATCAATTGTGTATACATTTTCTTTGAAATAAAGGGGGCGAGGGGGGTTTAAAAGAATATAAATGGCGAGTTTTATAAGATCAAATACGCAGAAAAGTAGTTTATATAATATATGCGGGCCGATGTCAGTCAAGAATCACTCGCACTAGAAGTTCAGTTTCTCCGAGGAATCGAGTAGGGTGTAATCGAGTGGAAAATGTTCGTCTAGGAATCTGGCAAACAGCCCGACCATTTCATGGCCTATAACAGACACTTCACTCACGCCTTCCACGCTGTAATAACAGAGCCGGAGAGGGGTTTCTATTCGCATTTATTTTGAGCCGATCAATATGAGCAACATTTTAAAATGTGTTGGGTTTTCCTTTGTTTCAAAATAAAACAATTCAGTTAATGCGAATGTAATTTATAGTTTTAAATTGTACATGATGTCGTCCGAGTGGAAAATAGTTTTAACCAAGCTTTCCAGAAAAACATTAATTTGTAAAAATTGTAACTTAGCCTATATGACATAAACACGTAGAAAAATAAACATCATGCCGTTTGCTATACTGTACTGAGTGATCAATACCCATCAGGGGTGCCCAGAAGGGGGGTGATATGGCGCTCAGAGCGCCATCAAAACAAATTTGGGGGGATTTATAATTTTGGGGGGAATTTTGAAACTATAAATAAATGAGACAATTTGTGAATCACAATTGAAATTTCGTGTATGCACGGTAGGATGACAATAATACATTAATATTATTGGCAAATGTATTGCTTGTAGTATACAGTACAGTAATTAAATAATATACCTATTTATAACTAAGATATTTTTTGTTCATTGTCGGTATAATTCTCTCGGTTTCGGTAGAATCTTGGTGTGGTCATGCCCAACCCCCTTCCCGTCTCCTGCCGCCGCGCGAACTTAGAAATTCCTATTGTTTCGGTCAAGACCATAGATTCCAAAATAAACACAGTTGTGTGACTTATCACTGCTCCTTCCGTACCTCCAAGCCCACCTGCTGATCAGCTGTTCCATTTCCATCACAGAGTAGTGTCCTGTTGTCAGTCAGTTCAGCTTCAGTGCAGTGTGCAGTAGATAAGATTACTTTGACTTAAATAATGCCTCGAGCGTTGAAAAGAGCGATCAAATACAAATGTTAAGAAGTGTTATGTAACACAGTGCACCGCAACGACAAGTGGTTGGCCCATTGTAAAAAGAAACATCTTATAAGGTTAAAAACGAGTTAAAAAAAAGAATTGGAAACTTTCAGTACGGGTAGTAGCATAAAATAAACGGTGTCAGTTAACTGACACAAACTTTCTCCAAACTTACTGTAATCAAAATAATATTGTTTTTAATCATTTTATTTTTTACTACTTTTTAGAACAAAACAAAAAAATAATATTCTACCTACGTCAATCGTATGAAAAATTTATTGTCCCAGGAGGGATTCGATCGCGCGACCTTTGAATTACTGGCCGTGCTCGCTACCGTGGTGCTAGATTGACACCACACACAACACAAACTTGTTTATTTTTAAACATTTCCCCATTTAAAACGCCGAAGTTTTGATAAAAGTGGGTGGTGTCATTTTGTTTGGCATCTTAAGCACTATAAATTCTGAAAATTTCATCAAAATCATTAGAGCCGTTTTTGAGAAATTTGCATTTTTGTCGTTTTTTATGGGTTTTTAGGGGTAAATTACCCTGAAAAATTAAAAATTCCAAAAAATGAAAAAACGCCTGGAGATATTAGGGTTTAGTACCTACATACCAAATTTCATGAAAATCGGACCAATAGTGTCCTCTCTGGTCGTGTATACATACAGACAGACTGACAGACAGACACCACTCTAAAAACACTTTTTTGGGTTCAGGGAGCACCAAAACAAAAAATTCCACTAAAAATATTTTTGGGTTCAGGGAGCACCAACACAGATAATTGCACTAAAAAATTTTTTGGGGTTCTGGGAGCACCAAAACAGATAATTCAACTGAAAATTCAAATTCGAACATTTTTACGAAAACAATACTTTCTCCATATACTACGTATAGGGTGGAGAAAGTAAAAGTAGACTTTTCAGACATCCTTCATAAACGTGATAATTCATCAGACGGTGATATGTCATCAAGCCATGAAGAAGAGACAGTCCAAAATGAAAGAATTTCAAGAAAAATAAACGTGAACATGCGAGGATGGCAGACCAGTGGATGAAACAAGGTTTTATTCGGCCTTACAATGGTATCATCATTCCCAAATTTAACTGTAATGTACAGAATTCATTTTTCTTTGGCAGTCACTAGCTGTTCTGTCGAGAGAACCATGAGTAGACTGAAAATCGTAAAAAAATCGACTTCGCAGCAGTATGAGTGACAAGTGGTTATCTAGTCTATTAATTCTAGCCTCTGAAAAAGACATTTTCAAAGAAATTCCAAAAGACATCATAATTAACCAATTTGCATTAGCAATATCAAGAAGAATACGGCACTACTTTATTGTATAAATCATTCAAAGAATCACAGAAGTTAGAAAAAGTAAATGCTAAATTTATAGAAAACTGTACAAACAATTTCGTGTTTTACTTTTAAATTTCTAAGAAATAGCCAATGTAGCAACACAAATACTGATTTTGGTCGCTAAGATCTTCAACTTTGCTAACTTATACAGTTATATTTTATCATTTTCATTGTTAATAACACCCTGTACTTTAGTTTAATTCGTTGTTACAATAAACTATTTCTTACACCATTAGGCCTATATATTTTGTATTTAAACACTACAAAATGTCTGATTCCTGATTGGAGTAGTATTGTAGATATGTATAGTGCGCTAGGTTCAGGTCATTCATTGTCACAACACAAGAGCTACACTAAGGTTAAGGTTTATTGTTTATAAGGGAGGGGGGATCTACCTTTGGGGGGGGGGGGTGGCGCCACGAGGCTTGGGGGGGATTTGCACCCCTGATACCCATTACACCTTCTTATAATTAACTTTTTAGTAGTTTAGTTTTTTGTAAATTGTGATTAAATTTTTGTATTTTTCATAGTTAATAAAACATTTCTCACTTCCAAAATCAGATTAAACAGACCACGACACTCTAAAGAAAATATTAAATTAAAATCAAGTTAACTTCCGGCTACTGAGTTGTAACGAAATGCAATGCTTTACGCGTCATTAAAAGTTTCGTGTAAGTAGAATGATTTGTTTTACATTAAATCGTTACAAACCGAGAACAAATAGATTTTAAAAATTAAAAATTCAAACAAACTTACATTCTTATTATTTATTTGTTGCCTGAAATATTTGCGGTTGTTGTTTACATTTTAAGGTTTTGGTTGAAAAGAACTCAAACTTTGAGTTTACACTAACGATTGTTTTTCTTTTTTAATCACTGCGATAATGACAGTACGATTCTATTTAAATGACGAGGTGAGGTAAGTGATTCAAGACAATTAGCGATGGACTATTCGAAAAACGTTTATTTGA
>JAGFPH010003745.1:0-14535 GCA_018207615.1 Philaenus spumarius
GTAAAGTACAATATAATTTTTTATCTGTCATAGCTTTATAATAATTTTATTTATATTTGTATTTAGTTCTTCGGTGGATTTTTAATGCTTTCAATTTGATTACTTTAATTTAGAATGAAAAATATTTTGTGTGGGCATAGAATTAACGTTCATCGGATATATTTTCTATATAGTATGTAAAATACTTAATTGTATAGATTTATTTGTATGTTGTGTTTTATCAATGAAAATGAAAATATTCAATTTATTTAAAAACATATATGAACACAAAAAAGAAAATGTAAAAATGTTTTACAGATAATAAATTTTAGAACGTTGATAGAAGTTGGCTATATGTTTATTCATGTTGCGATAGAACGCTAGTTTAAATAGGTTTATTGGTGAATTAGATAAACCAAAATGGTCGAAATAAAAGGATTCATATAAATTTAATTGCATGCCAATTAAATATTTAGCTACAATGTTATTTAATGTTTTCTACAAAGAACTTGCTAATATAATAGTTAAAAGATATACCATTTTCATTGCTACAGGGTTTAAATCTGCAAACACATTTTCAAATTGCGTGGATTAAAATTAAAATATTCTGTATCATACATTAAGAAGCTACCTCTTCAAAGATGTTACCAACCCGTTTAAGTTAGGCTCTTGAACTCACCATTAACATCTTCATTTTACTATACGGTATAAAATAAAATATTTACGGTATGCACTTCCCATAATAATTTGCTGACCTGATTTTATTTATTGTTTAAATTTAAGAAAAGCCTCATCTCAAATCACATGGGGTACGATTGATTTGAGTAATTTTAGGAAATACAATTTAACAGGCAACATTTACATTTTTATATTTTGTTTATATAGTTTTCTCCTAAGTTTTAACACTTGACAAATTTAGTAATCATTGTTCAAATAAATTCGACCGAAAAAATACAGTCAGAAATTTACAGCGTTCTTAGGTTCTTTATTTAATTTGAAATTGCTAAGTGAGGTAACATCGACCAATAGCTGGAGTGATCAGGATAGCTCAGTTGGTTGAACTTTACTTAAGGAAGGTAAATGTCCTGGTTTCAAATCCTGGTCTTGGTCAATGTTTTTTGACTTGTAATTTAATTTAATTACCCTTTGCTGAGGAAGAGTTTAAGTAGTTAAATTATTAAAAATAAAAAATAAAGAATGTTAACCAGGAATGATTTATACAAATTAGTTTTAGAAAAGTTAAGCACTTCTTCTGTTTGTTTTTTACTTTATTGTTAGACTTGATGGATTTATGAATATCTTATTTAGTTATACGTTCTAGGTTCTGCTTAGTAAAAGCATGCATGACTGTAAAAAATAATTTTATTGTTGAACATGGTCAGCTTTATATACTTTAAAACGTTCCACTTAAATTGAAATTCAATGTAACTACTTTAACTGTAATTATAAAGTTCAAAATAGAGGAATTTATACTTAAATCTAATTACAAAATTAAATTGCAAGTAAGGCAGGATTAGATTATTGCTTATGTTGTTCATAAATTTGTGTGCTTTATTATTATTTTACTTTGTAGTACTGGTACTTTAATTAATTTGTATTATTTGTGTTTTAAATAATTCTAGAGAGATTTGAGGAAATAAAATTAATAATAGCAATATATTTATATGCATTCATGTAGTATATTTTTGATAGTGAACCGTTACAAATAAATTGAAATGCGTAATCATTATGTTTAGAAAGAAAACTTGTTAAGCTCATTACAACCATGTAACTAATTTTTTATTTATGACATTCAGAAATAAAATAAAAATTGTTAAACAAATAAGACGCCTTAAATTGACTTTCTAATAAAATTGTTTCTTCAACAATGAAACATCTTATAAGAAATAACTTATAAAACATCTGATGAAATAAAAGACTCCACATAATAATTAGTTATTTAGTGTGTAGGCCTATTATTAGCGTTTACATCAATATGGGAATCAATACGTGCGATAGGCCAACAAAATTATTATAGTGATGAAGGATTGTATAATTTACTTACTGTGATACACATACAACTAAGTAAGTTCGAAAATAAATAATCTTTGCTGTTAATAAAACACATATTAATGATAAATGCTATTTATAATTTAAACTGTACTATTTTTGCTTTGCAAAACTGTACAATGTAATTAGCCTATGTTAAAGATATTACACAGTATTAAGACATAAAATAGTTGTATAAATAACAACACAGTAAGTAAAAAATATCAAATTTAATAACTATGGTTTTTTTTTCATTTTACTAAGTCTATATTATCGAATCTAATTAATTTAACTTAAGAAGTTATCCATTAATGGAATAATCAAAGGATGCCTAAAGTTGAACAATTATACCATTGCAATTTAAGGTCAAGTGCATAAATCAAATTGTAAACACAAAACAAACCCATTAATTATGTCATATTTAACCCGGATATATATAGCCACTGATAAATGATGTAGTTTCCATGGGCTGGGAATGTTGATTCATTATGTAATGCATGTAAATAAGCCAATTTCACAAAGTATTTGGTGATAATTTTTTATCTTTAATGGTAGAATACATTTTAATTAAGTTTACTTGTTTTGGTTCAATTAAGCGTTTTTTTTTCTCAAAATGAAATTTCTGTAATCATTGAACTTGCTTGATAGAATAAAACTTGAACACAGATTCTAACAACTAACAGGCTATGTTTATCAATTCAAACGAGTAAATTTATAAATGTATTAGTTATAATATTCTGTGTTTTATTGTTTCAAGTTATTTTCACATAAGTCAATCTCAATTATTATTAATTACGTATTTACTATTTAAATACATAATTTAAATACATATTTTACAAAAATATTTGTATAACCATATAAAGTGAAATTTTAGCTACATAATACAAATTCATGTTTTGTCGTTCATTAGTTATATGTTCTTATTTAATGTAATAATCTTGTTTGCAAATCATTGTATAGAACAAAAGATAACTACAAAAGTATTTTGGCAAAAACATTGCTCGAATGTACTTACTTTATGTAAACGTGGTTAAAAATATTAAAATACGTATTATTTCATATTGTTAGTTAATTTTAAAGATTAAAACTAAAGCTAATATTACTAGAAAAAAGATAAAAGTAACTAGTACACAATATTTTTATAAGTTAACAAAACCAGACTGGTTTTTATTCAAACATAGACAATTATTTACAAATAGTTAATACTATATTTAACTAAATTCTACTACCGAGGAAATCAAATTTAATTGTATTAATTTATGATATAAAACAATATGTTTCCTGAATAAAATTGATAAACGATTAAAAATTTAACTTAAATAATAATAGATTGTTAAATATATAGCCTATTCCTTTTGTTTCTAAATAGCAAATTACATATTACATTATAATATAAAGTTTACAAGTTATAATGGTTCTTCAAGACATTCACGTTTTGGAAATAAAATAGTTAAAAATGGTTTATAACTTTATTTGAAGATTATAAAACCATTATAAAAAATTATAATTTTGTATATCGTTTATTTATAAAAACTTGTAAGTTTAGTATCAAGTAAAGATTTTGAGATTTAACATTCGCCCATCAACATTAAGTTCTTTAAAACTCACTACTTATATACAAATATTGGAACAACTATTTTACCTTATGTTGGTATGTTTAATGTTTTAGAGAAAAAATATGCCCTTAGCTGCCAGCAAAAGTTTATTTACTAATGTGGAAATTTCTACAACAGTATATACAAATTATATTTAACTTTTCAATAACGTTGTTTGAGATTTTCTAATTGTGAATAACTTTTACTTTACCTACTTGCTAAACCCAAGCAAGTATTTACCCAAGTCTAGTATTTATCAGAAAAAGTTGATTTCAATTCTTTAGTTTTGAGAAAACAATCTGTGTAATATGTAAAAATATTGAATTATATCAATAGATAAATATGGTTTAATTTAAAAGTACGTACTCCTTCACTCATTTGATGTTTAACTTTACTCTAGAACAATTTGTTTCAGTATTATTTATCTCAATTATGATTTCCGTGATTTTTTTGAGCCTTTATAATCTAAAAATGTTTTGAGAGAATAGTTGAGGTCTTTAAATACTGTGGAACTTTTTCTTTGAGAAATCGTCTCTTGAATTCCTTCGATACCTTACTATCTCTATATTGCATTATATGATAATACCACTATGTGGTAATACTTAACGTTTTCAGTATGGGGAAATAACACCGATACCAGCAAACCAGATCATTTTGGAACCTAAATAAAACAAAAATTTATTTATCTAACCTTCTCTATTCATACCATATGCCTAATCACAACAAACGATCTCGACTTGTCAAATGGAACAAATATGGAATCAAGACGTCACGTTGGTAAAAACAGCTAGACAACTGTCGTTTACTTCAGTGACAAAGAAAACATAATTATTCCGATGAAAAAGTCCAAAACCTAAACAGTAAAGACAGGTATTGGGTTTAATGTGCGACATGACTATAATAATTTCTGCATAATCCGTGCATATGCCTACCAGTCCTGTATATTATAATCTATGTTGTATAATTCGTTACTTCAGAATTCACTAACGGATAATTTCTCTTGAATTTTTACGAGAGAATCGTTTCTCCGACAACGGTTACTGCGATATGATATTATTTTAGCTTTCTAAACTAAGGCCAACATTTCGAATTGCATACAATTTAATTTGGTCTTATTTTGTAGATTTATTTCTTTATACAATTATTATTGTATTATGTTAAGTTCTTTGTGGTTGCTGGTATTTACCACCAACCCTGACAAGGCCTAAACTGAAATTATGTTATTATTATTTGACTATAAGCAATCATGTTTATGAATTCTTTAGATTTCAGTTTTAAATGGGACAAGATAAAAATAATGATTAAATTTTGGATTACATCAATATAACCAACAATTATAATATCATGACAATTTTCACTTCAGTCGGCAGTCCCACAACTGCTTTATATATTTTTTTTTATTTCAACAAGTTTGTTAAAGTACAATGAACATTTTTTAATCTTGAATAAATGAATTTAAAAAAATAAATAAAACATGACACTTTTATCACCATATTTTTATAAAATTAACTGCAAATTTTTGATTTTAAGCTATCAACCGTTATATTATAAATCTGTCTATTTCCATTAATAAACAAAATAATAGGGAGGGGACTTTTGAGACACCCGGTGTTTATAAAATATGTATCAATATTTTTTTTAATTTAAAAGGGGGTTCGATGATATCTTAATTACCTATCTTGAAACTTTATCCAGACCTGTTGGGTAAATAGTCAATTTGGAGTAACGACTCTCAAGAGAACTGTGTAGGCCTGCTCAATTGCCAGGCTCTAATTAAACTACAGGAAATAAACTTCTATGGTAATTTTTTTACTACGGCCAAAAGTGATCAGCATGTATAGTGAGCGTGTATTTACCTACTCCATCTCAACACAGGGTATGTTTATACCAGAATAATGTTTACTATATTCTCATTGAACTTATTTCAGAATAATCACACGAATTTAAGTATATTATCGTTTGTTCTTTATTAAAACTAACAACAAAATCTAACTTTTTACTTAATAATATAACAACCATTTGACAATTTATTGTTTTCTTTTGAAAAACTAATATTTTCCCTTAAGTAAGTAAAAGTATTTTCATCACTCCGTACCGAAAGTAGCTACTTTCGATGTCAGCTGGTAGCAACGAAAACGATCGTTTCCCAAGCTCTAATTTAGAGCAAGGGAAAAACGATCAGCTGATTTTCCCTTGCTCTAAATTTGTTTTCCCTTGCTCTCAATTAGTTTTCCATTTGCCCGCTACGCGCTCTGACGTCGCTTTGCCGTTTATTCTTACAATTTAAGAATTGTACAATTCTTACAATTCTCAACTATGCAAGAACTCCAGAAAAAACTTCTAAATGAAGGAGTGAATGTCACCAACAATACCAACTGCACAATAAACATAACCTTGAACTTCTAATTGTTACGTTGTTATGTAGGCTTATTATAGTAAATTTGTTATTATAAAAAAATGTTAATTGAGAAATATAATAGTTTGCATTTTACTGAGGTTTCTTCTTCAGCATTGTGTGTATTTTTGCGTCGTGATGAAAAGTACCGTTCATAACTTGTACCGAAAGTGATTTTCCGGCACTTGCTCCAATTATTCCCGTACTCGGCTTCGCCTCGTACGTGAAACACACTTTCACATGCTCGGCTTCGCCTCACACGTGAAATTCGATATTCCTGTGTTCGGCTCCGCCTCACACATGAAACTTGGCCTCGCACCGGAAAGTGCCACTTTCGGTACTAGTAATGAAATATACTAATACTATGTTTAATATTTTTCTTTACAAAGTTTTATCTTTTAATGTTGCAAAAACTTCAAATAATATAAAAAAATTAAGTTATACAATAATTTCTTGTATAATTTATTTTAAAGTAAATTGGTTATAAGGATTAAATTAAAGAACACAATACAATATTTCATTGGGAAAACGAAGGACATGTTTTTTTTTAATTAATCTAACCTAGCCTTATAAATATTTTCCCCTTTAAATTAGAATTTTAAGTTTTAATAATTTGAATTTAATCACTGCATTTGTTATTCTTATTTCCGCTAAGATGCTTGAAATATTTTTCTTCTTGTTTACCCGCCTTTCTTAGCTTTGTCTTACTTTCGCTTGACGCGTTTCGGGTAGACCCCATCTTCAGAAGCTTTGTTTGCTACTACCTGTACTCTTCCATTGTCTGTTATTTATACTTGTTCTCCTCCCCCAACCCCCTTTCAACCTGTTTACTGCTTGTTCTCTAATTACTTGTAAACAAGTAAACAACTATTGTTTGTACACAAGTAAACAACTATTCATTTCAGATCATCGACCCACGTCCTATATTTCTAGAAATTTCTTTTATTATTATTATTATTATTTTTTTTTTCTATATTAATTTTATATTTTCAAACATAATGTTGGATTGTGTGTTAATTTGCTCATTTATTATTTGTTGGTCTTTTAATTTTAATTTAAATATTTCCATGTTTTCTATTATGTTAAGCCTTATTCCTTTATTCATTGGGTGGATTAATTTCATAGATGTTTGCATATCCCTAGGTTTGTGGTCCTCGTTAATTAAATGATTAGCGAAATTTGAATCTTTTTTGTTATATTTAAACGATCTTATATGTTCTTTATATCTAGTTTTTAATTTCCGTCCAGTTTGACCAATATATTTAGCTTCGCATTCGCATTCTAATTGGTATACTCCACTTTGGCTATATTTGTCTCTTTTTTCTATATTATTATTTAATTTGTATTTTATTGTATTATTTGTTTTCATTGCTATATTTATTCCATATTGTTTAAAAAATCTTTTAAATTTATATATTTCTTTACCCGTGTATGTTATTGATGCCCATTTTTCTTTTTTATTATTATCCTCTGTAGGTCTATTCATTTTCTTTTTTGATTTTATATTTTTTACAAGTTTGTCTATTGTTTTCGGTGAATATCCATTGTTGATTGCTATTTGCATGATAATGTTTAATTCTTTTTTATATTCAAATTTGTTAAGTGGCATTTATGGTTATTGGCTACAGCATTTTACTCGTAGTTGTTTTTCACCAAACGTCGAAAATGGAATTATTTGTTACAATTCATGTACACTTTTATACTTAATTTCTATTTAGGATAGGATAGTTTTAAGCTGTTACATATTGTCACAATAACAACACTTTTTTATTATAATTACTTGTTCGGACATTTGCCATCATTTGTGTGCTAAATAATCAAACACGACTTCAAACAGAGAATAACAACACGTTCTATTTTTAAATTTTGTAACGTGCACACATTGTTACTTGTAATCTGACAAAATTACCTAAAATCAACTTTAAGGGTAGTTTTCAGTATTTATAGTAAATGCTTCTAAACATGAATTATTGTATATAAACATATTATTGGATGTAAGTACAAATTAGAACAAAATTTTTATCTGAAATATAAAACCCATGAAGAGTTTTATTGATCTGATTTGTACTTCACAATACTTGTCAGCAATATGGATAAGCTACATAAAATCAACCTAGTGGTTTTACAGGGGCGATTCCAATCATGGTAACGTAAATTCTAATAACACTTTTAATAATTTAAAAACGCACATCGGCCTGGCATTTACTAGAAATGCCTATTAATTGTAAATTAATACAAATAGTTTAGATCTCTTTATACCAATCTAATATATTTTATCCTTTAACAATAATATTTTAGAAACATTACGTACCAAATATTTATAGGATTACACTTTTTAAATTAATTATTAGTTTTAAGAATTGTACATATAATCGATGATAATCATGTCTTAGCCATAATCTACCATTCTTCTTCTAAATCGCTGATACAAGGTAAACAGTTGTTATAAAATAACACATTTACAATGGAATTACTGCCTTCAATATGAAACATAAAATTACTTTTACAAATTTATTTGAAGAAGCAAAACATGCATATGTCTATTAAATATTTTGCCTATCATGTATTAAGAAACTAAAGATTTTTACATTAAAGATCAACGAGTGGCGTTCTAATATCATTGTATACAAAAATAGATGTATTCTACTAATACATACATTTAAGGTGAATACATCCAGAAATATTTAACAGAGGCACTAACATAATTGGAAGAGGTGGGAGAAACTACGGAATTATTATTGTTAGAATAATATTATATTATTTTAAACAACATGTGCTAAGCTTGTTTATTTTATTAAAAGTTTCATATTTTTTCTTATATAAGATCATGTTCTCAACCAATTTAAAGTATTCAATTTATTTTAATAGTGTAAAATGGCATGAGTCATTTTAAATACTGTTCTAAAACCATTTTGTTGTCATTAATAAACATTATAAATATTAATTCAAAAAGTAACCTTTTATAAATTGTAATAATGTGCATTCTAATAATTTTGTAAAAAATAGGTGACTGAATCAAAAGTTTATTTTGATTTATTTAGCTTTATGTGAAATTAAATAATTTTTTTTCTCTCTCAAATTTACTAACCCGGTCAAATTTAGAAAACGCATGCAGGAAACCTTCCTGGCTGCACATTTCAAGCATATGTTTTTTTTTTTTTAATGGATTACTTTGCTTACCAAGTTGCATGTATGGTATAACAGTTTACATGGACGTTATAATATTCCTTACTAAATAAAGATGGTGCAGTAGTTTTTGTACTTAATTAGAACTTTTTTGCAAAGCAGAACTTAAAAGCAGTCGAGAGGCTGCTGATAAATACACTTTACACGATGCGGGCGCTTTTGTATTGCTAATTCAGATTGGCAAGAAACTTAATTTACATCGACAGCTCAAAAGCAAAACCTCGTTCTGCCATAATTTATTAACACAAAAACAGTGGTCAATAGCTTAAATATCCTTAGCTTTAAAATGAAACGGTATGTTTTTATTATTTTAGTTACGTGTGTTAACCCAATTTCTCTTATGATGATTTATACTTTATGTAAATATGAGCTCGTTGTTAAACATATGCATAGTATAACACAAAATCCTTCTAGTTAATTGTAATTTGCTTATATTAAATAATAAACTATATTTTGGCTCTTTAATAACTAACGTTTTTTTTAGGATAATATCTTTCGAAGACAGTAGCATTGCAAGATAAAGGTTAACTAAGTTAATTAATTATTTTATATACCGAATAACATGATATTTGTTTCGCTAAGTTAAATAAATCAACCTTCTTGATTTTGATTATATTTTAAAAATACATAGGAAAACTATCATTGTCGTAAATATATAAGTGGTTTATAAAATAACTAAGAGATTAAATAGCATTTAGTAAAATGACAAACAAATAGATAATTAAGTGTTTTTTGTTTGTTTGTTTTTTCAAGAAAGAATAAGAGAAAACGCAAACAGTTAATAAAGAATTATTATTTTATAGTTTATAATAATTAATGAAGAGAGAAAAATGATTATTTTACAGAACGAATTGTACTGTAATTTAACGGAAAAGTAAAAAATCTGTATACGTTAGTACAAAAATAAGATTACACCTATAAAGTACATCCCCTCTTTGGGGATATTATTTTTAATTTAGAACTTGATTGTTTACAGCATGGTTTTTTTACTACTACATTTTAAAAGCAATTTTTTTAAATTGAAGAATTTACAGTGTTCTATAAAGTAAGAGCAAGGATTTAATACAAGCTTTATTATAAGTACTTTAAACAAATTACCATTAAATTTCTTAGTTCTTTTTTTATAATATTTTAAATGAAAATTTGTTATAGTGTTACAACTTTTATGATACACTTTGTAAAACATGTAAAATCGAGAGTACATAACAAATTTCAAAGAGATATCTTGATAAAATTACGAAAGTTACTCTGTAAACAATGGCACAAATTGCGAAATTTAAAACTGTTTAAAAAACAGGAAAACTAAAAGACATATCATACTTCACTGGTTTTACTAAGTAATATGACAAAATCTAATACTAAAATCATTATAATATAATCCGTTGTTGTTTTTAAAATACTCTTGCACTATTTATAACAGCAGTAACTGTTAATTTAACGCATACCGTTTATAACCTTAGTGATACGGTCAACAGGGAGTCGGAGGAAAATTAAATTAATGTAGTTGTACATTAAATTAAAGCACAATTTAGGAAAACACAATACCGCCAGACATCAGACATCAAAATGTTCACGCTAAACAAAAGGGCCGCAACTTCAATTTACAATATTGGGCATTTTGAAAATGGCTTAATTTTACTTATCAAAGCAAAACTACCACGATCCACACTATAAATACCAGCTAATATGCTTCAGAGCGTTATGAATTAAAACTGAACTTTCATAGCTCAATGCCACACTGCAGAACGAAAACTGTTTCAGCATTTATTGTAAAAAGGGTAAGCTTTTATTAAAGTTTATTAGTAAATGTTATTTTTTATAAGGTAGTATACGTTTATAATAGATTTAAATAAAAACGTAAATGTTCATTTGTTTAAAATCTTAAATCACAGAAAGTTCTTCACTGATAGCTTTGAAATTTGGACACAAAGGTGCAATCGGATACACGTTTGTTTTCAAATACTTTTTGAAAAACAGTGCCTTCTGTTGGGCATAAAAACAAAGCAAACTACAATAAATATTTCACGGAATGGGAGCACCATAGTACATATTAATTAAATATGTTTATTACTGGTACATTAATCAGCTGTTTTTTTCTAATATTGAATTAACAGCTGATTTCAAACTTAAAAACAAAATTAATTATTTGTATTTCTAACTTGTAGATTAGTGTTTTGTTTAAGTGTAGATCTGAGCCGTTTTGGTTCTTAAAACCTACATAACTGCTGTTGTAAAATATACGAATTAATTTAATTTGGACATTTAACATTATTTACCATCTTTCGTTTGAGGTTATTTTAATCCTACTCATTTATTACAAAGGAAACATAACTTACATGTGTCTAAATGATTCCAATGGGGTTGGCGTGCCGAACAAGCAGGGATCTCCTAGTTTGAAATAAACTTTGTTCCTCATCCTTTCGTAGAACCTTCCCACTGAAGATAATAAGTCACTGACTATCCACAAAAACTTGCCCTACTGGTATTGTGTAATGTAGTAATTTATCTTTTGTACCAATAAAAATCGTCTTGTCAGTTGTAGCGTTGCTTGCCCAGTATTCCGCGCTGTCATTAATTAAGCGGAAATTAAAAAAAAATCCCCCAAAAATATTAGATTTAAAAAAAAATGTTTACCCAACAAAGAAGGTATTATTGTTTTATTATGTTTTAAAAAGTCTCATTTATATTCGACGTTGTAAATATTACTGATATGAAACAATCACTGTGTGATTTAAGCGGGAATATAAAATGAATAGGCTAGGGAGTAGTATTAAATAAAAACAAATTCAAAACAGTTTTTATCTATTTAAATAAATTGACTTAAAAACCGAACAATTAATTGGTAAATTATTATAACGAAATATTGGATTTAAACATTTAAAATCTTTAAAATACAATACATCTTAATTGAGTGTTATATTATTTATGCTTTATATTTGTATACGTTATTTTTAATCGTCGAAAAGAACATATCATATTCAAAGTGAATTAAAAAAAAATTGCATTAACTATCATAAATATTCTAAAATTTGTTGTCCTAAAAACATAAAAAATATTATAGATACAATAAAAAAAGTCAAATTCCCAAACAAAATAAAACAAGACAATAGTCATTCACACGTTGTCAACGTATGTAATATAGCATTTAAAATCATACTAGTTAAATTCTAATTAATCATTTATGAAAACTTAAATTACATTTTCTGTTATGGATGATTTACTTGAAATATTGAAATATTTGAAGTGTAGATCCCATAGGAGTTATTTGACAAATATAATTGTTTAGCAAATGTTCTCAAAAACAAAACAAAAAAATACACATACATATTCGACTCTCAAAATATAAATTTAAAACCAGTACCAATATAGCGGTCTCCATTAAATGAGGAAATCTCACTTCAAAAAGCACTGTGTACAGTAATGCAAATACTAAACCAAATTAACTTTCTTTTTCTCATTCCTCTTTACTCAGATTAAAATGTCACTAGCAAAATGCTTGTTGTTTCAATAAGAGGATTAGCCAAACACAGAATTTCAATTTAACCTAACTAAATATTTAATATTCATTTACGCAAATAACAAAAAAAAATATGCAAACAGTGAAAAACATAGTGCTGGCTCTAGATTTGAGAATATTAAACTTTTAATGCTTAGTACGAGTTATAAATAATAAGTATTAAAATATATGTTTGTTATTTTACTTTTTGGTAGTTTATTAAATCCAAAGTGATAAGTTGGTAATCATTTTACGCGTTGAGATTAACTTTCCGTTTGTTATCGAAAATTTTTGCAAGGCCGACCATAAATAAAACACCATTTACGATCTCCCTAAAATATTACAACTTTTAAAAAAAGGGAAAGTGAATGAGACGAATCAAAATAAAATACACAAGAGTTTTAATTAATAAATTGGAAACAGTTTCTGTCCGTCTAAAAAAATATTAACAATAATTACAATTTCGACTAAACTTTTTTATAAAAACTGTGTTTATTTTATTATTTACAAAGTGACATATTTTTTGTTTCTCATAAATTCGGTTAATGTTGAAAATAATTGAAATTTTTAACTAATCAATTATATTCTGTTTACATATGATGCTGTAGGCCTACTAAAAAAATATATATTATTATATATACAAATTAAAATTCCTTTCGAGTTAGAGTAAAGCTACAACTAAACTTATACGATCAGAGCCGAGCCGATACAAGACAATTTTCCAGGGGTATTCTTGCTGTGTATTTAAATCGGAGTGGCTATATCTATACGAGTATTAGCCGATCCGTGCAGAGCGGAATGTTTTCCATGCTCTGAAGGCATACCGGGACAGGTCTTTATGCAGATGTGTATTAACTTAGCAAAAACAATAAACAAAACACAGTTTAACTAATTATTTAATAAACGGTGCCAGGAACTGGCACATACTTTCTCACAAACAAATTTAAATTACTAAATAGATGAATTGTGACTTCATAATTGTAAGTTGTTTAGGAGAGGTGATATTAAAGTAGGAGATTAACTAATAAATATTATTATTATTAGCTAGAGAGAAAATTATTTAATCGATTTCAAACAAATTTGCACAAAACACGTCGATTGGGCCTGTATTGATGCACAATAAAAGGTTTTGAAAATTTTTGAAAAACAACCCCCTTTTTGGCCAAAATACCCCCAAAAATCAATTATTATTATTATTTTTAGCTAAACAAGAATTTTTTAGAAAGATACGGTTTTATGAACATGGTAGGGTACATTAAGGGCTACAAATAAGCCAAATTTGATCAACATCTTTAGAGCCGTTTTTTTATAAAAAAAATAATAACTGATTTTTTGGGGGGTTTTTTGGCCAAAAAGGGGGTTGTTTTAAAAACAAATTCAAAACCCCTTTTCGTGCATCTATATAGTCCTAATTGAAATGTTTGGTGCAAATTTGTTCGAAATCGATTGAATAGTTTTCGCTCTAGCTTTGTACACATTCAGACATACATACAGACATACAGATAGATATTTTGTAAAAACCAATTTTTTTGGACTAAGGGGGTCCCAAAACGGATATTTCCACAAAAATATCAAAATCGATTTTTTTTTGCGATCACTATACTTTCTCTATACTACAGTATAGTGAGAAAGTAAAAATCAAATAAGATAAATAAATTTACTATTAATTTAATTACAGATAAGAACTGAAATTAACTTTAATAGAGCGATCTTTCAGTAACGCATCTGTCCTGCCAAGATACTTGTCCAATTTTGTAATAAAGTGTCTTACATAATTATCTCTGAGTTCTTTTGCCCTTTCTGATGCATTTCGTTATCTCCCTCTTCAAAACTTGGAAAGTGTTAATATTAAGATT
>JAGFPH010003745.1:19535-47903 GCA_018207615.1 Philaenus spumarius
CAAAAACTGCATGTAACTTATATTTTATACTCAAAGAATTATGCCTGACTTACATAAAAAAACATGATACGTTTTTCGATGCTATACACTTTCTGGCCATTGTCGTTGATGTATTCTGGAATTGAATTTCAAATATTTAAATAAAATGTTATGGTAAGAACATTTTTAACTATAATAAACGATATTTTACCAATGCTTTTCAGCAAGGTAGTTACTATATTAAAGTACACAGCATAATATTGTATTTGTTTATTACTGTACTTGAAAATTTGCTCCTTTAATTATTAAAGAAGATAAATAAATCGATTTCGTTATTATTTACAATATGTAATAGTTACTATTTATATGCATTAAGTTCTATTAGTAAGTAACTGCTTATAAGTAGTAGATACTTACTGACAACACCTTTAAGGCGGCGGGCCAATTCTACATCAGTTGTATAACATCTCCTTTCATATAATCTCATTGCACCTGTAAGAAATTAATTCCTGATTAAAGAAGAAATCACCATCTTAGTATAGCCAGTAAATAAATTAGCTATACTTTTACCATTTATAAACAACTAAAACAGACGATTTCCTTTCTCCACAACCACACGCACGCGAATAAACATACGCTATGTTCCTGTCCGTATATCCGTTTACTACTTACTTTTCTGTTTACTGATTAAAAAACAAATTGGGTAGATTGGGAAATAAATGTAAACCCAAGCACCGATGTACCAATTTTTGTAGATCGAGTTCTTTTACCTTTAGAGTTAGAATGTATTTATCTTATAAATACTAAGGATCCCCTGCTCAATTCACTATCAACCCCCAACATATTCGAATCGCAGCAAATGCAAACAAATCATTGTATAATCGGAAAAATTGTGACCTGGACCTTGAGGTATACGCAGTAGGGACAGATATTTTGCGTGAATGACTGGATATTTGTACTTAATTGGGCATAGCCTTGGCCAATACTGGGTATTTCTGCTAATGTGCCGCTTCCTATTGGTCATTTTTCTAAACTGACAATATTGTATACAGTTTAACCACAATAATTTATTCTTGTTCATAACTCACTAAATTACGTCAAACCTCTAATTCCATAAGTGGGGCATCTGCAAACTGCTTTAATCTGTTTATTGTAAACATAGTGTTATGCAAATATTTAAAAGTTTGTATTTTTTTAAATATATTAAGAGGTTTTAGTTGGTTAATAGTTACTGTGTAATACTTACTGAATTTCACATTATATTTCGTTTGAAAATTATGCCTACGTAAATACATTATACATAAATAATTTAAAAAGTGTACTCCTTTATACTCGTTTTACAATTAATAATGTTTGTAGTAAATACTAACTACATGGGGACAGACACATCGAACGAATGATCGCTTGTTAAAGGATTGAAAATAATGAATTTACCAAATTGTTAATTAAAACACAGAGAAAACTAGATGAACCAGATTATTCAAAGAATTCTTTACTTACCCAAGTTGGTTTCATCTGTGGTGTTTTGAGATTTTGGTTTGCATGTTTTCTTCAAAGCAACTGGTGTCTTCAAGTATTCTAAAAGCACTTAAATGGCAATTTAAAAAATAATGTAATTTATATTTTCATATTACCAGCCTTAAAAGTATGTTTAAAAGAGAAAGCAGACTAAGAAATTGCACACATTTCCAAACAAGATTGTTTAAAGTATCTATTAAAAACCACATAATTTTCAAGTTCGTTCATGTATAAAATAATACATACAAAAAGTAATTTTGTTATGTTTGGTACAATAAAACAGTAAATGGTTTTTATCGTGTATTTTTACTCCAAACGTTGGCCTAAATAGTGTTTATGATAATAATTAGTACTTCAGTATTTTAGGTAAATGGATTTATGTTTTTAATTTTCCACCACTATACCATAAGTTTCCAATCAGCGAATGTAAAACATTTGGTTTTGTTTGTTGAGCGCCTTACTGTTAGTTGCTTTATTATGTATTATTTTTTGTTGGTCTTTAAAAATCAATTATATTTATAATAGTTAGAATAATCAGAAAAGCAAAAACAAATAAATATATCCAAACAGGAATAGACAGTAAAACTTCAGAAAATCTTTAGGCCTAAAAGATACTACAAGTGGTAAGAATGAGGTCATTTGAGATGATAATATTAGCATAACAGACGAGAGCTTCTGAGTTTTCTGATATAAACAAAATAAAAATAAATTAACTGGTTTGCACATAAATTGACAAATTTTATTTGAGGACCTAGTCAGCAGTAAAAACAATTATTTCTTTGTTTCCATTTCTAACTTATTTGAAGATGCAAATTATTATTATTATGAAAAATAAACAAATAAATTACCTCATTCATTATCTAATAATAACATATTTTATTTGTCATTCAACACTTCGAGCATGACGAGCACCGAACTTTATTTAAATCGGAGAATGGTACATGCTTTGTATTGACATAATAAATTAATATTTTCGTAAAAAAGAACAAACAAACAAACATTACTTTAAAACAATATTCCAGATGGTTGTCAGTATCGCAATTAGCATTTACAACTCAGAAATTGCAAAGCATCGGTCCGAAAGGCATAATCTTTTCATCAACAAGAAAACCAATTTGAATAATTTAGAATGAAAAAGAGAAGGTCTCAATTATTAGAAGAGAAAGTAAATGGAAATTGTCACTCATTTACCTGGAGCATTTTAAAAGATTAGTTGTATACATCACATCAGAAACAAACTTTTACTTACAGTCCTAGGTCCATTATATACAAAATTAGGTAGTAGTCAAATAAGTTTCTTAAAAAATTTAGTTTTTATAATTTTCCTTATAATAATAAACGATAAAGTATGCAAAAGGAGCCAGCTAAATAACTACACGAAGCAATTATAAAATGCACTGATATGCCAATATGAAAGTGGCTTTAGATAGTTCTCGTAATCCGTAAAATTTAAATTTATGTTTGCAACCACTAAATTTAAAATATCTCAATATTTTTTTTATTTAAATATCAATATTTTTTTAAATATTTAAAATATCTAACATTTTTCAGGGTTTCTTTACACAATATTATCTGAAACGTCATGTCATGTATGTTTATCCAACTCTACAGGGAAATATATATTTAAAAGTTATTTTTTTACAAGGTTGGGTATTTTACTTTATATATATTATTTATTTTAAATATATGTAACACAAATTATATTATGGTTTAATTTTAAAATGCATGGGATTTTCAAAGCTTGTAAACTATTTGTACGTTTACTTTTTATAGAGCAAATATACGTAAATATGTATTAAAACATTAGGAAATAACTAGAATATAATTTCAGCATTTGCATATATATAATAAGTTATTTTAAATGTAGAATACAAATATAACAATAGTAGACCTACAGGTATTACGTTCTTACCGCACTAACTTTACTTAAAAAAAAATAAATAATAGCATATGAAAAGAGGGTGTCTGTGATATAATACAGATTTACATAGACAAGCAAAATTATAAGACCATTTAAATATAGAATCAAAAGAGAAAATAGTAAACATGATGGGTTGCACTAAATAGAATGCAATGTCCTCAAACAACTAAGTGGAACAAATTACAGACTAGCTAAATAATTGTAAACTGATTACAATATAATATATATAAGAATAATACAATTCTAAACTTTCCATAAAGAAGAAAAACAATCACAAATTTAGATGTAAACATTACTAAATTTATAATTAAACTGCAGTTGAAGCTGTTTCCAAATATAAAATAAAGTAAAATGTAATCTTAGCACTATTTTTAAATAGGCTATTTAAAACTTTGCAAATCAACCTACATTTTTGTAAATAAACTAACTTTAATACTTGATTAATTACCCTAAAATCTTAACAGAGATCATTAATCTAAAATAGCAGTTACGACGGGAAAAACCAAGGACTTTTTTTGTATTAAAGTAAGATTGTAGGCCTATGGATGAATGCAGATGGATGTTGTATAATTCATTTTTAAGAATGAAATAACAGAGAATAAGTCCAACCACCAAATTTATAACGGTTAGGTAGAGAGAATGAAATGATTTAGAAGTCAAACCTACCCAATAACTGTTTCAGCTGTGCGGAATAAGAGAGTTAGAAATAAGGCCACTGCCACATACGCTGCTAAATATATCAATCTTGCCATCTAACCAATAATAATAACCATGATGTGAATAAATTATACATGGGGGGGGGGGGTGACTAGGGAAAGGAAATTAAGGCTTTAATCAGTTTTAAAATGTGCCACAAGAATGGAAAAAAATATTTTGTAGCCTAGATATTTTTCACAAATCCATAGATCCTTTGTAAGGATCACAAATAAGATATTCTCTAGTGGTGATATTTTAGTCTTTTAAAGTTATCAACAAACGATAAACAACATAAAATATTTTGCAACGATAATAATCATTTATTCATTAGTATAAATTATTTTAGAGCAGTTAAGTAATTAAATAAAACCCAGTATCAGGCCTGTTTTACATAATGTTCCATCAAAACCTCTAATAAATCATTATAGAATTATTTTTACTTACTATAAACCCTAAAGGCACCGGCGATAACGACTCCTATGCCCGCTGCCACCATTACAGCTTTTGCACTATTAGCGACCATCACCTCTCTCAGTGAAAACTTCTTTATAGATAATTGAACGTGGTAAAATTTTGAAAATGTGTATTTCTTTGAACTACGACTGTCAATCATCCTCACTTCTTTACGATTTGTGTAATTATTTACTTCATATAATAAAAGTGCTTTACTAGGTGTGAACTGGTTACATGAATTGAAGAAGGTAAATAGGTATTGTTGCTATAGTTTCAATTTGCAGTATATTATTTCGATTGTTGTTTGAAAGGAAATAGATATCAAATTAGATCAAAGTATTTAAATGAATATAAACTTAAGGTATATAGTTACGTTAAACTAAAGACATTCTTACCTGTGTCTCATTTATTTAAGTGTTCCTTGTACTTTCTCTGTACCAAACTATTGATTATAGTGACATAAGTTAAAAACAAATGATTTCACGTTATTATTAAACTCATAGAGTTCATAACGCATAAAGTGATGATTCCAGTTGTAGCGCCTTATCAAACGGTTGATTTCTAAACGTTATTTAACGACTACATACACTTTAACTTTAGGTACTTTATCCGTCGTGCAACGTACGTCGAAGTAAAGGATTCGTACAGTTTAGACTACGGAACATTCCTCTGCAGTTGTCAAATCGAAGTACACCAACATTGTTTCCGTCGAGTTGACGTTTTTGGTGTACTCGACTGACATACACAGTACAAACGCTTTAGACGTAAGGACAGATGCAGTTTGTGGAGACACACTAATAGAGGGGATAAGATTATGTTAACGTTTCACTTTTAAAGGCTTAAAACAGTAAAATAATTATTGATTTAAATAAAAGTGACACATGTCTTAGCAATCGCAAACAAGCTCCTAAGTTGTAAAATACGACATAAACGTATTTAGTAAGGCTACATATTACATCTCCAGTAAAAGGTACGACCCAAGATACATAGAGTAAGGAGGTGGGCCAACCCCTCCTCCCCCCTCGCTTATCAAGCCGAGCCATTGACGTCACTGCATACCTCGCGTCGCAACACTCAGCCGCTAAAAAATGCATTTTGAGCGAGTTTTTTAGCTACACATACATTTTTGTTCGAACTTTTTTTATACTAAAGCCTAATACCTTTTAACTACTATATATATATATATAAAATTCTTTTTTATTTTTATTCAAATATAATGTTGAAAATTGTTTTAAAATTAATTTATTCCTGCATAGGCAGATTAAATCTTAATATTCACTGTAGTTTTTATAGTAACGCAAATATTTAATGCAATATGGCTGAGAACTGCAGAATTACTTCAGTTTATTTATTTTGTGGCTTTTCTTATTGGAATTTTAATTAAAAAAATAAAACAAAATTTAAAATAAATCCAATACATTTGTTTTTACGCCTTTCACAATCAACGATTGAACCTTCAGACCAAACAAGTTATGTTTGCTCTGAATATACAATTGTTGATTGTGAAAGGCCTAGAAAAAAAATGAATTTATTTAATTTATTTTAATTTTTTAAATTTATTTACTAACTATCTAATTATTAAAGTGGTTTAAATGCCTGATTTATTTGACAACACTGTACAAACAGTCTGTTTGTTTTCCTTTACTTGTATTCTGGTTTCTCTTTCTGATGTACCCTTGATTTTATTTCCTAAAGGCAACAGTTTCACTGATGGGACAGTGCCAGGTTTTAGTATTTTTTTTTACATTCTTAAGGCCCATTATTTCTGCTTTCAAATTTCTCTCAAAATCTTCTGGTTTAAAGTGATCAGAACAAATGTAAGAAGTGTCTGGATTCCAAGAATCTTTCCGTTTACATTTGTCAATCCAAATAGAACGTAAATAATTTTTTGGGGGAATTCTAAAATATGTAACAGTATCAGAACGACATTTAGTTTTGTAGTAACTATTTGTACATATGGCAACGGCACACCGCATACCTGGCATTTTTTATGAATTAATTACTGCAGTTTATCAAGTAAATAATCATATAAATAAAACTATTTTAAATACATGGAATGCCTTAAATAAGAGATAAAATTAGTTCAACCACATCAGAAACAGTTTAAGCACATACCAACTCTCCATTATTATTAATGTGTGACACACAACGGTTATTTTGTAAACACTTTAATAGTACACTACATTATAATAAGTACAACAAACACTATTTTTAGCAAAATACACTTAAGCACCAGTTATACTTGCGCGACCAGTGTGGTCGCATATACTTTATAGACTATTATGCTGTCCGGCAATGTTACAGCATGAACACACATGTAGTGACTGAAAAAGGCACGACGAGGTATGCCGTGACGTCACCACGCACCGCGCACTCAACGTTGCCCCACCTCCTATATACTCTATACATCTTGGTACGACCCTACAGCGATATTAAAAGTTAACAATTAGTTAGGAAAGAACCGACGAGCATTCTAAAATACCGGGTGTCATATTCAAAGTCATTGTGCGTGTACCTCGGGAACATATTGGGAGTAACCCACTCATTATCTGTGCGTATTCTAACGTAGGGTAGGAGTAAAATGTGTTAATTTCAACGTCAGTGTAGCCTGGAAATAAAACTCTATAAGACTGTTTATGTAAAAAAAAACCTGCTAAAAACAAATTTAATATAAATTAGTAACTTTTTAGATGAAAGACAATATACACAAAAAGTAGAGGTTTTTATAAAAATAGATTCTATAATAGAGAAAGATACTATAAAAAAATGTTTAGAAGTTAAGTCTCGACTAAGATTATTCAAAGACTAATAAACAAGGTGAATGTAAAATTTTATTTTTATAAATGTTTCCATATCCACGAATTAATGCTAGAAACCAACGTGACTTCTATAGGCTACTAGTTGTGTGTTCTAGTTACACACTCTGAAAACTTTTAAATGAACAAAACTCCATAATTATCAATATATGGGATTTACAGAATTTGTTTTCTACACTAGAAGAAATGTTTAGCTGTTCAGCAATAGTTACTTAAAAGTTCAAACATCAGTTTGCTAAGGTTGTTTTATGATGTTGTTCGTATTTTAAGTTTGCAGCTTCTATAAAAGGATTTAGCTCTTTTCTCTTTGGACTTATACAAAAATATAATGTCTATTTTAGAACTGTTGAAAAGTTCCATTCAAAACCTTTATCGATTAATTTAAAAACTGGAGCTAAGAATGGAGGAATTATTTGAAATTGGTAATAGGGAAACTTTAAGCTAATGAGCATTGAACAAAGATCACCTGATAATATAGGTTAAATTTTTATCAAATATAAAAGTCACGGGAAAACTAAGCACGCAGATATTAAGTTTGTGAAGTTATTTTGTTTGTTTACTTGGTGCTAAAATTTTATTTTACATAAGAAAAAATTAATACAATTAATTTTTTTCACATTCGTCCTGAACTTTACATACTGTATTTTGTCTAATGTGTCGTATTTCGTTACTAAAACAAGATTGCTCCACTTTCTTTACTTTATTTTACCACTCTTTATTATACTGACTAGCATGGTGACCTTCTGTAGTAAAACAGTCGTTGTAGAATATTAATTGTTATTTTAGACATGACGCGTTTTATACTTTGTTAATGTGAACTCTGCTGCTGATTGAATATTGATAATATGATATTTATTTATTTTTTTAAGAAATGCCATTACTGTCAAGGAATACTACGTTTTATTGGCGAAATTCAATTTCCTGATGGTTTGAATATTACTTTACAAAGTATGGAGTATTTATATACAAAGATATACATATGTCAGGTTAAATGAAAAATATATATATATTGTTTATGCCTTGTTGGTAATTTTTTCGTTAAAATTCAGGACTGTTGATGCTAAGGGACAAATTCATATTAGCCTAACGGTAAAGCAGTTTATATAGTTTATTAGTAGGAAACTTGGAACAGCATAAAAGCCTGAGAATACAGCCAATAAATGAGCCTTCTTGCCGCATGGGAAATTTAAATTTGCATTACATTGCATTTCCCTAGTTATATTAAATAACACTCAATTTAGAATTCCCTCATCTAACTAATCCATCGATGAATCCGAAATCCTACAAAGATAAAAACAAATTTAGCAAAACTGCAAACTCTCAGTCATAATAAATATATAATTTCAACTTTAATTTTGTGAAACATTTTACATAAATGGACGAAAACAGTATCTAATTTATCTGTTTAATCAGAATAATTATGAATTTTTTGAATAATTATCAAAACCGTTGCAATGAAAATAACTTACAACTATGAGTAACAAAATGAGTAAATATTTATTATTTAAAGATAAAATGTACATAAATGTTGTCTATAGTACTATCGAAAATTTAAGTTTGTCAAGTGTCCATGGTTGCGGTGTTGTCTAAATTTACACAGCACATTCTTTAACCCTCTAACCGTCAGACCACTCAAATTGAGTGGTCTCAATGCCCTGCCGTAGTGAATTGTGTAGTCAGTGACAACTCAACATGTATTGAATATTTCACCCCCTAAAAATCGTCCAATCGCAATAAATCAGAAACCGTTGGAAAGGAAATGATCTAAGCTTTAACTTTTGTATTTACAAGTTTTTTCTAAAACGTATATTTACATAGGTAATCATCGTTGCAGTTTTTGAGTTTTCTAAAAGCCAATGTCTCGCGAATTTTAATGTGCCGAAACTACCTTTAATTCCAGTTTCTATGTCTCTCAATACAGCCCGCCCGGTATTTTCTGAGTTATATCTGTATACTGAAGGATTCATCACACTTTTACCTACCTGAAACTTCCATACAATCAAAAATCGGACAAATAGTTCAAAAGTTGTGGTGCGTTTTGTAGACCCTTGCAATTGGTCAGATTTCAACCAATAAAACAGCACATTTTGCGGTCTAGATATCTCTTATAATTTGAATTATTTCAATAGACTTTTTTATATCTATTTATAGATCAAAGTTCAATCTTTCGTTTGGTATAAAGCAAACTAAATTTGACTGGTTAGGTGTTATTCAAACAGCAGTTGAAATTTCATATTTGCACAGAATTCATACTACCGCTTGAGATTGCAAAACAAGGCTGTTTACATTGTTTTCAACGGTCATATTTTGAATTTCCTTTGTCCGCACGAGGTTTCATTTGTTTCATCTCACTTTTGTAATTCAATTGATTTTAAGTAAAACACTTTTATGATATGGTAATATACAAGTATACAGTTAAATTCTTTGATTTATTCTCTACACTTTGTTATAATAATATTTCATTTTTGGGCAAAGCATATATTAGTAAATTGCGTTACAACTAGGCCTAGTTTTGTTAGCAATCGTGTATTTGGAACATAAAAACTGGTGTTTTCAAAATAAGAAATTTGAAATAGATAAATGTTTTTATACATTTCTATTTAGAACTAAATTACGAAACTTTTTTAAACTTACGAAAAAATTACAAAAAATGTTTACAACTTGTTATGTACGCCTAAAGTTTAAACTTTTTCTTCCATTACTGAACATTATTTGTTTCATGAGCTAATAACTGTTACAATTTTACATGAGTAAATTTTTTACTGGCATATATGAATTATTTGAACGTTTTCCTACAAAAAATATATGGAACACTTTTAATTGGGATAGAATTACTATTTTTGACGAATTTTTGAAAAAATGCTTGTAAAACGCTAAAAACGGCTTTTCATCGAAAAAAATTAACATTATCAGTTGTAGGGTTAAACAATAAGAGAATTTAAACTGACGAAGGAATTTTAACAACCGTTTGATATACAGAAACTTTAAACATCACTGATTTTGTTTCAGCATTCTAATGTTTTTTAAATTATAAGTATGTTTGATGTTTTCTAAATGGCTACTAGCCTAACCGGTGACATGTCTGTGGCGAACTTTAGTCTAATTCAAAGCAAGGGACAGTTAGTTAGACGTTAGACTCTACATGAACAATAACTACTGTAATCGTACAATCTCAGCTGTTGAAGGACCACGTTGCCGCGCAGTGTGTCGTTCACTTTCTATATCAATAATATTGCCGATGTTTCTGCAGTCAATTAATTCTCAGAGACATACAATCCCGTTTTGTCATATTACGATAACTCGGGTTACCAACAAAATAGTTTCGACATATTGTCAATCAAGTGTTTTAACAAATTCAAAATATTACTAGCTTACAACGATTGAGTTGCATACCTGTACAGGTTGGAAATTGTGAACATTAACAGTGACATTCTTTTGTTTATATTGTGAACATAAACAGTGACATTCTTTGGTTTATGAACAGTTAAATTGTGTACCAATTGGCCCAGACAGTTCTGCAATTATACGTATATAGGTATTTTAGTTATAATTAGGTTAAGTACCACTTTGGCAAGGCGCCTTGTTTTCTTATGTTTATGTTATGTTCATATTTTTAACATTGATTGCGTCGCCAGATTTTAATTTTTTTGTTAATTGTTTTCCTATTCGAATACATCATAAAATTTAATAATAAACAATTTTTGGTGCAGAAAATCTGATAAGTATATTTCTACACAAATGATAGATTTGGAAGATACTATTAATGGTACAATGGTTGAAAGTCAATGGAGGAAACAAAATCTTAATATTAACACTTTCCAAGTTTTGAAGAGGGAGATAACGAAATGCATCAGAAAGGGCAAAAGAACTCAGAGATAATTATGTAAGACACTTTATTACAAAATTGGACAAGTATCTTGGCAGGACAGATGCGTTACTGAAAGATCGCTCTATTAAAGTTAATTTCAGTTCTTATCTGTAATTAAATTAATAGTAAATTTATTTATCTTATTTGATTTTTACTTTCTCACTATACTGTAGTATAGAGAAAGTATAGTGATCGCAAAAAAAATCGATTTTGATATTTTTGTGGAAATATCCGTTTTGGGACCCCCTTAGTCCAAAAAAATTGGTTTTTACAAAATATCTATCTGTATGTCTGTATGTATGTCTGAATGTGTACAAAGCTAGAGCGAAAACTATTCAATCGATTTCGAACAAATTTGCACCAAACATTTCAATTAGGACTATATAGATGCACGAAAAGGGGTTTTGAATTTGTTTTTAAAACAACCCCCTTTTTGGCCAAAAAACCCCCCAAAAAATCAGTTATTATTTTTTTTATAAAAAAACGGCTCTAAAGATGTTGATCAAATTTGGCTTATTTGTAGCCCTTAATGTACCCTACCATGTTCATAAAACCGTATCTTTCTAAAAAATTCTTGTTTAGCTAAAAATAATAATAATAATTGATTTTTGGGGGTATTTTGGCCAAAAAGGGGGTTGTTTTTTAAAAATTTTCAAAACCTTTTATTGTGCATCTATACAGGCCTAATCGACGTGTTTTGTGCAAATTTGTTTGAAATCGATTAAATAATTTTCTCTCTAGCTAATAATAATAATATTTATTAGTTAATCTCCTACTTTAATATCACCTCTCCTAAACAAGTTACAATTAATTTTGAAGTCACAATTCATCTATTTAGTAATTTAAATTTGTTTGTGAGAAAGTATGTGCCAGTTCCTGGTACCGTTTATTAAATAATTAGTTAAACTGTGTTTTGTTTATTGTTTTTGCTAAGTTAATACACATCTGCATAAAGACCTGTCCCGGTATGCCTTCAGAGCATAGAAAACATTCCGCTCTGCACGGATCGGCTAATACTCGTATAGATATAGCCACTCCGATTTAAATACACAGCAAGAATACCCCTGGAAAATTTTCTTGTATCGGCTCGGCTCTGATCGTATAAGTTTAGTTGTAGCTTTACTCTAACCCGAAAGGAATTTTATTTTTTATATATAATAATATATATTTTTTTAGTAGGCCTACAGCATCATATGTAAACAGAATATAATTGATTTGTTAAAAATTTCAATTATATTCAACATTAACCGAATGTATGAGAAACAAAAAATATGTCACTTTGTAAATAATAAAATAAACACAGTTTTTATAAAAAAGTTTAGTCGAAATTGTAATTATTGTTAATATTTTTTTAGACGGACAGAAACTATTTCCAATTTATTAATTAAAACTATTGTGTATTTTATTTTGATTCGACTCATTCCCTTTCCCTTTTTTTTAAAGTTGTAATATTTTAGGGAGATCGTAAATGGTGTTTTATTTATGGTCGGCCTTGCAAAAATTTTCGATAACAAACGGAAAGTTAATCTCAACGCGTAAAATGATTACCAACTTATCACTTTGGATTTAATAAACTACCAAAAAGTAAAATAACAAACATATATTTTAATACTTATTATTTATAACTCGTACTAAGCATTAAAAGTTTAATATTCTCAAATCTAGAGCCAGCACTATGTTTTTCACTGTTTGCATATTTTTTTTTTGTTATTTGCATAAATGAATATTAAATATTTAGTTAGGTTAAATTGAAATTCTGTGTTTGGCTAATCCTCTTATTGAAACAACAAGCATTTGCTAGTGACATTTTAATCTGAGTAAAGAGGAATGAGAAAAAGAAAGTTAATTTGGTTTAGTATTTGCATTACTGTACACAGTGCTTTTTGAAGTGAGATTTCCTCATTTAATGGAGACCGCTATATTGGTACTGGTTTTAAATTTATATTTTGAGAGTCGAATATGTATGTGTATTTTTTTGTTTTGTTTTTGAGAACATTTGCTAAACAATTATATTTGTCAAATAACTCCTATGGGATCTACACTTCAAATATTTCAATATTTCAAGTAAATCATCCATAACAAAAAATGTAATTTAAGTTTTCATAAAATGATTAATTAGAATTAAACTAGTATGATTTTAAATGCTATATTACATACGTTGACAACGTGTGAATGACTATTGTCTTGTTTTATTTTGTTTGGGAATTTGACTTTTTTTATTGTATCTATAATATTTTTTATGTTTTTAGGACAACAAATTTTAGAATATTTATGATAGTTAATGCAATTTTTTTTTTAATTCACTTTGCATATGATATTTTCTTTTCGACGATTAAGAATAATGTATACAAATATAAAGCATAAATAATATAACACTCAATTAAGATGTATTGTATTTTAAAGATTTTAAATGTTTAAATCCAATATATCGTTAAAATAATTTACCAATTAATTGTTCGGTTTTTAAGTCAGTTTATTTAAATAGATAAAAACTGTTTTGAATTTGTTTCTATTTAATACTACTCCCTAGCCTAATCATTTTACATTCCCGCTTAAATCACACCGTGATTGTTTCATATCAGTAATATTTACAACGTCGAATATAAATGAGACTATTTAAAACATAATAAAACAATAATACCTTCTTTGTTGGGTGAACATTTTTTTTAAATCTAATATTTTTGGTGGATTTTTTTTTAATTTCCGCTTTATTAATGACAGCGCGGAATACTGGGCAAGCAACGCTACAACTGCCAAGACGGTTTTTATTGGTATAAAAGATAAATTACTACATTACACAATACCAGTAGGGCAAGTTTTTGTGGATAGTCAGTGACTTATTATCTTCAGTGGGAAGGTTCTACGAAAGGATGAGGAACAAAGTTTATTCCAAACTAGGGGATCCCTGCGTGTTCGGCAGGCCAACCCCATTGGAATCATTTATACACATGTAAGTTATGTTTTCTTTGTAATAAATAAGTAGGATTAAAATAACCTCAAACGTAAGATGGTAAATAATGTTAAATGTCCAAATTAAATTAATTCGTATATTTTAAAACAACAGTTATGCAGGTTAAATGAACCAAAAAGGCTCAGATCTACACTTAAACAAAACCCTAATCTACAAGTTAGAAATAAAAATAATTAATGTTGTTTCCAAAATTTAAATCAGCTGTTCATTCAAATATTAGAAAAAAAACAGCTGATTAATGTACCTGTAATAAACATATTTAATTAATATGTACTATGGTGCTCCCATTCCGTGAAATATTTATTGTAGTTTGCTTTGTTTTTATGCCCAACAGAAGGCACTGTTTTTCAAAAAGTATTTGAAAACAAAAGTGTATCCGATTGCACCTTTGTGTCCAAATTTCAAAGCTATCAGTGAAGAAATTTCTGTGATTTAAGATTTTAAACAAATGAACATTTACGTTTTTATTTAAATCTATTATAAATGTATACTACCTTATAAAAAATAACATTTACTAATAAACTTTAATAAAAGCTTACCCTTTTTACAATAAATGCTGAAACAGTTTTCGTTCTGCAGTGTGGCATTGAGCTATGAAAGTTCAGTTTTAATTCATAACGCTCTGAAGCATATTAGCTGGTATTTATAGGGTGGATCGTGGTAGTTTTGCTTTGATAAGTAAAATTAAGCCATTTTCAAAATGCCCAATATTGTAAATTGAAGTTGCGGCCCTTTTGTTTAGCGTGAACATTTTGATGTCTGATGTCTGGCGGTATTGTGTTTTCCTAAATTGTGCTTTAATTTAATGTACAACTACATTAATTTAATTTTCCTCCGACTCCCTGTTGACCGTATCACTAAGGTTATAAACAGGATGCGTTAAATTAACAGTTAATGCTGTTATAAATAGTGCAGGAGTATTTAAAAAACAACAACGGATTATATTATAATGATTTTAGTATTAGATTTTGTCATATTACTTAGTAAAACCAGTGAAGTATGATAAATATGTCTTTTAGTTTTCCTGTTTTTTAAACAGTTTTAAATTTCGCAATTTGTGCCATTGTTTACAGAGTAACTTTTGTAATTTTATCAAGATATCTCTTTGAAATTTGTTATGTACCCTCGATTTTACATGTTTTACAAAGTGTATCATGAAAGTTGTAACACTATAACAAATTTTCATTTAAAATATTATAAAAAAAAGAACTAAGAAATTTAATGGTAATTTGTTTAAAGTACTTAAAATAAAGCTTGTATGACTTGCTCTTACTTTATAGAACACTGTAAATTCTTCAATTTAAAAAAAATGCTTTTAAAATTTAATAGTAAAAAAAACTATACTGTAAACAAACAAGTTCTAAATTAAAAATAATAGCCCCAAAGAGGGGATGAACTTTATAGGTGTAATCATATTTTTGTACTAACGTATACAGATTTTTTACTTTTCCATTAAATTACAGTACAATTCGTTCTGTAAAATAATCATTTTTCTCTCTTCATTAATTATTATAAACTATAAAATAATAATTCTTTATTAACTGTTTGCGTTTTCTCTTATTCTTTCTTGAAAAAACAAACAAACAAAAAACACTTAATTATCTATGTGTTTGTCATTTTACTAAATGGTATTTAATCTGTTAGTTATTTTATAAACCACTTATATATTTACGACAATGATAGCTTTCCTATGTATTTTTTAAATATAATCAAAATCAAGAAGGTTGATTTATTTAACTTAGCGAAACAAATATCATGTTATTCAGTATATAAAATAATTAATTAACTAAGTTAACCTTTATCTTGCAATGCTACTGTCTTCGAAATATATTATCCTAAAAAATAACGTTAGTTATTAAAGTGCCAAAATATAGTTTATTATTTAATATAAGCAAATTACAATTAACTGGAAGGATTTTTTGTTATACTATGAATATGTTTAACAACGAGCTCATATTTACATAAAGTATAAATCATCATAAGAGAAATTGGGTTAACACACGTAAGTAAAATAATAAAAACATACCGTTTCATTTAAAGCTAAGGATATTTAAGCTATTGACCACGGTTTTTGTGTTAATAAATTATGGCACAACGAGGTTTTGCTCTTGAGCTGTCGATGTAAATTAAGTTTCTTGCCAATCTGAATTAGCAATACAAAAGCGCCCGCAGCGTGTAAAGTGTATTTATCAGCAGCCTCTCAACTGCTTTTAAGTTCTGCTTTGCAAAAAAGGGCTAATTAAGTACAAAAACTACTGCACCCTCTTTGTTTAGTAAGTAATATTAGAACGTTTAAGTAAACTGTTATACCATACATGCAACTTGGTAAACAAATGTAATCCATTTAAAAAAAAACATATGCTTGAAATGTGCAGCCAGGAATGTTTCCTGCATGCGTATTCTAAATTTGATCTGGTTAATAAATTTGAGGGAGAAACAAATTATTTAATTTCACATAAAGCTGAATAAATAAAAATTACCTTTTGATTCAGTCACCTATTTTTTACAAAATTATTAGAATGCACATTATTACAATTTATAAAAGGTAACTTTTTGTATTAATATTTATAATGTTTATTAATGACAACAAAATGGTTTTAGAACAGTATTTAAAATGACTCATGCCATTTTACACTACTAAAATAAATTGAATACTTTAAATTGGTTGAGAACATGATCTTATATAAGAAAAAAATATTAAACTTTTATTAAAATAAACAAGCTAAGCACATTTTGTTTAAAATAATATAATATTATTCTAACAATTATAATTCCGTACGTTCTTAAAAATCTTCCATTTTAATACTACATCTTAATGCCTTTGTTAAATATTTCTGGAAGTATTCACCTTAAATGTATGTATTAGTAGAATACATCTATTTTTGTATACAATGATATTAGAACGTCACTAGTTGATCTTTAATGTAAAAATCTTTAGTTTTTTAATACATGATAGGCAACATATTTAATAGACATATACATGTTTTGCTTCTTCAAATAAATTTGTACAAGTAATTTTATGTTTCATATTGAAGGCAGTAATTCCATTGTAAATGTGTTATTTTATAACAACTGTTTACCCTGTATCAGAGATTTAGAAGAAGAATGGTAGATTATTGCTAAGACATGATTATCATCGATTATGTGTACAATTCTTAAAACTAATAATGAATTTTAATAGTGTAATCCTATGAATATTTGGTACATAATGTTTCTAAAATATTATTGTTAAAGGATAAAATATATTAGATTGGTATAAAGAGATCTAAACTATTTGTATTAATTTACAATTAATAGGCATTTCTAGTAAATGCCAGGCCGATGTGCGTTTTTAAATTATTAAAAGTGTTATTAGAATTTACGTTACCATGATTGGAATCGCCCCTGTAAAACCACTAGGTTGATTTTATGTAGCTTATCCATATTGCTTACAAGTATTGTTAAGTACAAATCAGATCAATAAAACTCTTAATGGGTTTTAGATTTCAGATAAAAATTTTGTTCTAATTTGTACTTACATCCAGTAATATGTTTATATACAATAATTCATGTTTAGAAGCATTTACTATAAATACTGAAAACTACCCTTAAAGTTGATTTTAGGTAATTTTGTCAGATTACAAGTAACAATGTGTGCCCGTTACAAAATTTAAAAATAGAAAGTGTTGTTATTCTCTGTTTGAATTCGTGTTTGATTATTTAACACACAAATTATGGCAAATGTAAGAACAAGTAATTATAATAAAAATGTGTTGTTATTGTGACAATATGTAACAGATTAAAACCATCCTATCCTAAATAGAAATTAAGTATAAAAGTGTACATGAATTGTAACAAATAATTTCATTTTCAACGTTTAGTGAAAAACAACTACGAGTAAAATGCTGTAGCCAATAACCATAAATGCCTTCTATAATAAATTTCAAATTATAAAAATGTGCTTGGTCTAAAGTCAAATTATTAAAACTTAAAATTCTAATTTAAAGGGGAAAATATTTATAAGGCTAGGTTAGATTAATTAAAAAAAAACATGTCCTTCGTTTCCCCACTGAAATATTGTATTGTGTTCTTTAATTTAATCCTTATAACCAATTTACTTTAAAATAAATTATACAAGAAATTATTGTATAACTTAATTTTTTTATATTATTTGAAGTTTTTGCAACAGTAAAAGATAAAACTTTGTAAGAAAAATATTAAACATAGTATATACTTTTACTTTATAAGTGTCATACTTAAGGGAAAATATTTGTTTTTCAAAAGAAAACAATAAATTGTCAAATGGTTGTTATATTATTAAGTAAAAAGTTAGATTTTGTTGTTAGTTTTAATAAAGAACAAACGATAATATACTTAAATTCGTGTGATTATTCTGAAATAAGTTCAATGAGAATATAGTAAACATTATTTTGGTATAAACATACCCTGTGTTGAGATGGAGTAGGTAAATACACGCTCACTATACATGCTGATCACTTTTGGCCGTAGTAAAAAAATTACCATAGAAGTTTATTTCCTGTAGTTTAATTAGAGCCTGGCAATTGAGCAGGCCTACACAGTTCTCTTGAGAGTCGTTACTCCAAATTGACTATTTTACCCAACAGGTCTGGATAAAGTTTCAAGATAGGTAATTAAGATATCATCGAACCCTTTTAAATTAAAAAAATTGTTGTTCCTTTTTTTATATACACCGGGTGTCTTAAAAGCCCCCCCCCCCCCCTATTATTTTGTTTATTAATGGAAATAGACAGATTTTCTTTGGGGATTGTTAAAATGACCTAAAATGGAGTTTATTGGTGTATCGTAAATTTCAAACCCTCATCCAAAAATGGGGTATTTTGGGAGTAAGTCGAAAGTTTTAAATGAGAACCCCTATTGAGTGACACCTCATTTTAAAGGTCTTGATAAAAAAAGAAGTTTTGCGCAAAACGGAGGTCTGTATGTTGACTCTACCCAACATAATGGCAAATCAAATTTATAATTTTTCCCAAAAAACTCCTATTTAAAGTTTCATTAATAATTATGCTACAATGAGTAAAACCTTTAGCAATTACCTCATTTTCACTCAGATTAAGTGTTCGAAATGAGAACCATTGAGTTCTAGACAAAAATAAAACCTGAACTCAAAGTTTTGCCTAACATTTCCCAACATTTCTGGTGTGATAAGATGACAAGCGTGTTCCATCCTTACTATGTTTTATGACTTAGATTGAGTGACCTACTTTATAAAATCATTGTAAAAAATATCAGATGTATTAATTGTCTTTAACATTTTGATGTTATTTAAATGGGGGAAAATTATTTATTATTTTATTTTTTTAAGAATTAGAGGCTCTAAAAAGCTTTAGAGACGTGACAAAGTTGAATTAATTGCTTTGTGATTAAAACGTTTACAGAAAACTACAATTTTACAACGACTATTTCATAATATATGTAAATATACGTTTTAGAAAAAAAAAATAATACAAAAATAAAGTTTGAATAATTTCCATTCCAACGGCTTTTGATTTATTGCGAATAGATGATTTTTAGTGGGTGAAATATTCAACACAAGCAAAGTTGTCAAAGTTGGACCTATTTCATGTGCCACGCCCCCACGAGTGTTCAAATTGAGTAGTCTGACAATACACGGGTTTTAAAAGGTGGTATAATATTAGGTTATAATTCTAAATTTTAAAACAAACATTTAAATTATAAGCTTTTTAAAAGAAAAACTGTATATCAAAATTTAAATAATGTAAACTGAAATGTAAAACTAAATACATCATTCATATGAAACATCATATTATAGTTAAATTTGTATAACTTGTTATAGTTGAAAAATATGAGAGTTAAATGATTAAATAGAAAAGTATTTCCTGATATTTAAAAACGGCATTTGAAAACTGTTGAGAAATATTTGGTAATAATTTGTTAATATTTAATGTTATACGGTTGGTTTACAGCTTCTTTTTTAGAGGTTTTTGTGTTCAAGCTATAACCTATAAACCTGTTATCAACTGAAATTAGAAAAAAATGTTTCGAAATATGGGCTGTAAAAGTGTTTACTTGGGGTGAGTTTATCTTTATAACGGTTGAGAGCTTAAAATCCAAATTTTGCAGTTAATTTTATAAAAATATGGTGATAAAAGTGTCATGTTTTATTTTTTTAATTCATGTATTCAAGATTAAAAAATTTTCAGTGTAATTTAACAAACTTGTTGAAATAAAAAAATAAAGCAGTTGTGGGACTGCCGACAGAAGTGAAAATTGTCATGATATTATAATTGTTGGTTATATTGATGTAATCCAAAATTTAATCATTATTTTTATCTTGTCCCATTTAAAATTTAAATCTAAAGAATTCATAAACATGATTGCTTATAGTCAAATAATAATAATATAATTTCAGGTTAGGCCTTGTCAGGGTTGGTGGTTAATACCAGCAACCACAAATAACTTAAAATAATAAAATAATAATTGTATAAAGAAATAAATCTACAAAACAAGACCAAATTAAATTGAAAGGCAATTCATCGTGTAGCGGAAGTCCAAAGCGGGTGCCCAGTATAAGATTACACTACGAAGAAAACATACGGCAGCATTTACAAGCACGTAGGCTAAATCTTTAAACTTGCCTAAATCGATACATTATCATAAGGGGCAAATATTCAAACGGACCAACCAGGAGGAGTCGAGTACATGCGACAAAAAAGGAGGTGGGAGAAGCAACAAGTGAAAAGGGGGTATATTAAAAATGTTCCATGAAGAAGTACACATCTCGTAATCTATATGCGGTAACAACTAATTAAACAAGTCTTCAAGAAACTATTCCTTAATATTTAAAAGGTAAAAGTGTCGGGCAGTGTATCCGTGTGCGGGCGACAAAATTGACATAAAGTATCCGAATAAATTGAATTAAGTGAGAGTGAGGAAAAAGAGAGGAAAGATGTTTAAACAGATTTAAGTAGATTTAATAATTGTCTAATTGTAAGACAGATCTCGGGGATTAGGAATTTTTGAATTATAAACTAAAACATATGCTCGCCATTTAATCTTAGACTTAAATTAGTATCAGATGTATTTAGTTTAGTGGAACTGAACCGTTAGAATTAGCTGCTAAATCAACAGTTGTAAAGCAATTGGGGCCAGTTACCATATAACTATAGGCCTAGATATTATCAATAAAAAGGGGAAAACATTTTTTATGTATTACTTTTAAAATAAACCGTATTTATCTATTGATATAATTCAATATTTTTACATATTACACAAATTGTTTTCTCAAAACTAAAGAATTAAAACCAATTTTTCCTTATAAATACTAGACTTGGGTAAATACTTGCTTGGGTTTAGCAAGTAGGTAAAGTATAAGTTATTCACAATTAGAAAATCTCAAACAACGTTATTGAAAAGTTAAATATAATTTTTATATACTGTTGTAGAAATTTCCACAGTAGTAAATAAACTTTTGCTCGCAGCTTAAGGCATATTTTTGTTCTAAAACATTAAACATAATAACCTAAGGTAAAATAGTTGTTACAATATTTGTATATAAGTAGTAAGTTTTGAAGAACTTAAAGTTGATGGACGAATGTTAAATCTCAAAACCTTTACTTGATACTTAACTTACAAGTGTGTATAAATAAACGTTATACAAAATTATAAATTTGTATAATGATTTTATAATCTTCAAATAAAGTTATAAACCATTTTCAATTATTTGATTTTCAAGACGTAAATAGCCTTGAAGAACCATCGTAAATTGTAAACTTTATACTATAATATAGTAAGTAATATGCAAATTAGAAACAAAAGGAATATGCTACATATTTATCATTCTTTTATTATTTAAGTTAAATTATTAATCGTTTATCAATTTTATTCAGGAAAAATAATGTTTTCTATTATAATTAATACAAATTAGTTTAAATTTCTCCGTAGAAGAATTTTAGATAAATATATTATTCGTAAATAATTGTCTATGTTTGAGAAAAAAACAGTTTTGCTTTGTTAACCTTATACAAATATTGTGTATTAGTTACTTTTATCTTTTTACATCTAATATTAGCTTTAGTCGTAATCTTTAAAATTAACTAAAAATATGAAATAGTACGTATTTTAACTTATTTCATTAATATATTTAACCACGTTTACTTAAAGTAACTACATTCGAGCAATGTTTTTGCCTAAATACTTTTGTAGTTATCTTTTGTTCTATACAATGATTTGCAAACAAGATTATTACATTAAATAAGAACATTTAATTAATGAGTGACAAAACATGAATTTGTATTAGGCCTATGTAGCTAAAATTTCACTTTATATGGTTATAAAGCTATTTTTGTGAAATATGTATTTAAATTATGTATTTAAATAGTAAATAAATAATTAATAATAATTGAGATTGACTTATGTGAAAATAACTTGAAACAATAAGACTCAGAGTGTATTATAACTAATACCTTTATAAATTTACTCGTTTGACTTAATAAACGTAGCCTGTTAGTTGTTAGAATCTGTGTTCAAGTTTTATTCTATCAAGCAAATTCAATGATTACAGCAATTTCATTTTGAGAAAAAACGCTTAATTGAACCAAACCAAGTAAACTTAATTAAAATGTATTCTACCACTAAAGATCAAGTATTACCACCAAATACTTTGTTAAATTGGCTTATTTAAATGTATTACATAATGAATCAACATTCCCAGCCCATGGAAACTACATCGTTTATCAGAGGCTATATATATCCGGGTTAAATATGACATAATTAATGGGTTTGTTTTGTGTTTACAATTTGATTTATGCACTTGACCTTAAATTACAATGGTATAATTGTTAAATTTTAGGCATCCTTTGATTATTCCATTAATGGAAAACTTTTTAAGTTAAATTAATTAATTAGACTCGATAATATAGGCTTAGTACAATAAAAAATAATACATAGTTATAAAAATTTATATTTTTTACTTACTGTACTGATTGCTATTTATACAACTATTTGATGTCTTAATCCTGTGTAATATCTTTAACATAGGATAATTACATTGTACAGTTTTGCAAAGCAAAAATAGTACAGTTCAAATTGTAAATAACATTTATCATTCATATGTGTTTTATTTAACACCAAAGATTATTTATTTTCAAATTTAATTAGTTGCATGTGTATCACAGTCAGTAAATTATATAATCCTTCATCAATATAATAATGTTTTTTTCCTATCGCACTTATTGATTCCCATATTGATGTAAAAGCTGATAGGGGAGAGCGGGGTTAAACCGTTTAGCGAGGCTAAACCGTACACTCCATTTTATGGTCTAGATTTGAAGCTAGAGAATTAATTCCGATCGGTGTCTTAGCCTAGCAGATGACCGCGCAAACTTGCAGTATTGAGTGTATGAGTTTCAGTGTTATAGTGAAAAAACTTGTTTTTCTGTGTTCCCTTATAATTTTGGGACAAAGCCAAAGAAGAGGTAAGTGGAGAACCTTTACTTACACACTAGGAACTATTAGACCATAAGAAACTACTGTTCTTAGGTTATCTTTTGATCACTAGTGATTAACTGACGGGTTTCGAGGTTATGTTACGAAATTGCCACGAAGTACAGACAGGATGGGGTTAAACCGTACAGAGGTGTACGGTAGAGCCCCATCAATTTACGGTTTACCCCCTAATGGTTTGGTTGGTTCATCATTAATAAGCTAGAATTTATGAAGGAAATATCACAAATATTTTAATGTTTTATGCAGCCTGTGCTTTTAGTAATGGAAAACCATAACACAAACAACACTTTAGCAGCGAACAATGTTTGCAAGGATAATGGAATAATTGTGGTGACACTTTCACGATACTCGTCACATCGGATTTAACCATTAGATATAACTTATTTAGTAGTCTGAAAGCAGCATTCAACAAGGAATGTAACACAGAAGAGGAGTTTGCAATGCGGTCAGAAGTTGAACAGATATTACCTGTAATAGCAGACAAACATATTGCTGATGGTGTATGTTCGATTGATACTTCGATCCCTGGAGACGTGAACAGCCAAACTACTGAAAATATGGATTTGGACATGAACGAAGGCCCAACTCTAGATCAAATACACTTCGGATCTACGCAGAATTCACCAACGCCTTGTTTGAACGTAGGTCTACTCTCCTCGATCTAAGCTAGTATATTTTAAATCTCTCTGTCCCACTCCTCAGTCGATGAAAGTAAAGGTAACTTCAAGACAGCAACATTCAATTATTTTCATCCAGTCACCAGAAAAAAAACTAAATCTGAAGAGTCTGACTGTGAAAGAATTGAATCAACAACTGCAGGCAAAGATACATTTAAAAAAGAAGACCGAAAACCATAAAACAAAGGTAACCAAATAGGCCTAGACAAAAGTAAAATTAAAGTAAACTCTTAACTAAGAAACCCCGGTTGTAATACAGGAGACTCTAGAAATCCTGCCAAAAAGGTTAAAAATAGGCCTGCCTTCGATTCCAAAAGCCGAAGAAATATTGCGTTTGATTCATCATCAGAAGATGATCCTTCTGATGTAACAATCATTTTCCAAAATCATTGTTTAAATGATATAGACTCAAAGATTTCATTTCATGAATGAGGATTAACAAGATAAACTTTGGGTTCAAAGGACATTGCCTCTAGTGCGGGCAGTTAATCAAGGGACAAAGAACTCTGATTTAGGTGCTGCACATGAACAGGGTGGGTCCATTCTTCGGCGTGTGGTGCTGCCGAATTTGAAGATAATAGCTTCATGTGTGATTTTTGTTTAAGCCTTTTATATAGGCTAGGCTATAAACTTAAAAAACAATTGTTCTCCCAATTTTCATCATGCTTTTCATAAATGTTTAGTTTACATTTTAATCGTACACTTTGGATACTTTATCAGTTGAACTAAATTCTCTACGTTATAGAAATCTTAATAAGCAATAAAACGTGGTTTATGGAATAATGCATTGCATTACTATATTTTCTCATAAGCTCTTATAATTTTTTTTCATAAGAGTTTACTTAACAATTAATTTATTCATAACATTTTTTACTTTTATAAGTCTAACTAAATATTTGAAGTATTGAATGCATTAATCTTATCTTCTAAAGAGAGAGATAATTGTCTGTCTGCTAAATGGATCTGGAATCTCAGTCTAAGGATTTTTGATTTTTTGATTTTATATGGGGCTTTTGGCCACGAGAAATCGATTGGGAATGGTCACCAGTCTGAAAAAATTCGTTTTCTACGTCTTTTTATTAAATTAAAAAGTGAAATTTGTCCATTTTAAACAATACAAAGCACAGCTGATGCAAATGATTTCAATGTCATTAAAAAAATCATCTGTTTTCTTTTAAACGAAGCACAGCTGATGCAAATGTTTTCAATGCCATTACAATAATCATCTGTTTTCTTTTAAACTGTATTTTATTAGAGGTAAGCATGTTGTATCTATTTATAGTTACCATGGCAACGAATACTTCTGCAAAATAAACATACCCTTTATTTAGTTGTTTAATGTTATAGGCCTAACCTAAACGATGTTCACGGAAATTTGCAATAATAGTTATTGACGTGAGCGAACTAGGCTCTGCTTATAATCGAGCTTTATCTCGGTCTCCTGGTACTAAGTAATAAAAGGTATTGTTTGCAATAATCTGTTGCATTAATATTATTTACTTCCCTAATCATGTAAAACACCAGTACTACAAAGCCAAATAATAATAAAGCACAAAAATTAATGAACAACATAATCAATATTCTAACCCTGCCTTACTTGCAATTTAATTTTGTATTTAAATTTAAGTATAAATTCCTCTATGTTGAAGTTTATAATTACAGTTAAAGTAGTTACATTGAATTTCAATTTAAATGTAACGTTTTAAAGTATATAAAGCTGACCATGTCCAACAATAAAATTATTTTTACAGTCATGCATTCTTTTACTAAGCAGTACCTATAACGTATTACTGAATAAGATATTCATAAATCCATCAAGTCTAACAATAAAGTAAAAAACAGACAGAAGAAGTGCTTAACTTTTCTAAAACTAATTTGAATAAATAATTACTGATGAATTAACATTATTAATTTTTAATAATTTGCCTACTTACACGCTTCCTTAGCAAAAGTTAATTTAATTCAATTACAAGTCAAAAAACATTGACCGAGACCAGGATTTGAACCCAGGACCTTCCCATCGTAAAGTTCTACCAACTGAGCTATCGTGATCACTCCAAGTATTGGTCGATGTTACTTCACTAAGCAATTTCAAATTAAATAAAGAACCTAAGAACGCGGTAAATTTCTGACTGTATTTTTTCGGTCGAATTTATTTGACCAATGATCACTAAATTTGTCAAGTGTTAAAACTTAGGAGAAAACTATATAAACAAAATATAAAAATGTAAATGTTGCCTGTTAAATTGTATTTCCTAAAATTACTCAAATAAATCGTACCCCATGTGATATGAGATGAGGCTTTTGTTAAATTTAAACAATAAATAAAATCAGGTCAGCAAATTATTATGGGAAGTGCATACCGTAAATATTTTATTTCATACCGTATAGTAAAATGAAGATGTTAATGGTGAGTTCAAGAGCCTAACTTAAACGGGTTGGTAACATCTTTGAAGAGGTAGCTTCTTAATGTATGATACAGAATATTTTATTTTTAATCCACGCAATTTGAAAATGTGTTTGCAGATTTAAACTCTGTAGAAATGAAAATGATGTATCTTTTAATAATTAAATTAGCAAGTTCTTTGTAGAAAACATTAAATAACATTGTAGCTAAATGTTTAATTGGCATGCAAATAAATTTATATAAATCGTTTTATTTCTATCATTTTGGTTTATCTAATTCAACAATAAACCTATTTAAACTAGCGTTCTATCGCAACATGAATTAACATATAGCCAACTTCTATCAACATTCTAAAATTTATTATCTGTAAAACATTTTTACATTTTCTTTTTTGTGTTCATATATGTTTTTAAATAAATTGAATATTTTCATTTTCATTGATAAAACACCACATACAAATAAATCTATACAATTAAGTATTTTACATACTATATAGAAAATATATCCGATGAACGTTAATACTATGCCCACACAAAATATTTTTCATTCTAAATTAAAGTAATCAAATTGAAAGCATTAAAAATTCACCGAAGAACTAAATACAAATATAAACAAAATTATTATAAAGCTATGACAGATAAAAAATGATATTGTACTTTACAATATGATATGGTTTGTATTATTTTTGTTAAACTAATATTTTGTTAAATTTGTAGTTTTACTATGTTTGTTATACATTTTATATATCTCAATATACACTGTTAATAAAATGTGTTAAAAAGTGAATCCATGTACAAATAAAGGCAATTTGTCTAACATGTGAATCAAATCAGGCACAGTTTTGCAAATAAATTTCTGCTGACAGGTGAACAAATTCCATTTCCATTATTTTACTGCGACCTTTCTCCTTTCGGCTTTTTTTTTTTTTGCATAACAATCTCCGTGTCGTGGGTTTGTTGAACTTGTTGAACAGCCTTTAACTTTTCGTATAAAAAATTGAAAAATCAATATCAAATCTATAAAAAATATTATAGAAACAAAATAATGAATTCTTAAAACACTTTAAAGGAAAAAAAGTTGATTGACATTTATTATTATTGTTGTATTATTTTCCAAATCATGCACGCAAAATATTAAAACTATTACAAATAAGTTTTAATAAACCTAGTACAAATATGATTGCAACAAACTGTGTTGGTTTGCCTTTATTATTACTTCGAAAAATAGTTGTTCTAGTACTAATGACTGCGCTTTGAATGTAGCCGACGTTGACATTTTTGTTAGACCTTGATAAGGACATAATATTATATAAAGTGCAAGAAATGGTGAGATGGTCGACCTCAGAAGATCAAGTACATAATAATAATTTAAAACATTTTAAAGCATATTCATATATTGGCCTTGTAACATTCACTTATTGTTACACAAAACAAGTAATCACAAAGTTTTACTAAATTATCTGACATGACATATTCATTGTCACTTGTTTGGCATTGTAATGATTTCCTAATAGAAAACCAGGCGTTAAAAGGATGAATCAACATTTTAAAGCATATTCATATATTGGCCTTGTAAC
>JAGFPH010003745.1:56188-105137 GCA_018207615.1 Philaenus spumarius
CAGCTGGATCCAGCTGGATCCAAGGGTCACCTCCAACCCCAAAATTTGCCCCAAAAAATCACCCACCAACCCCAAAATGCCTCCTACCACCCCCTTTTTCCGCCCCCGGCCCAAAAATTCCACCCACCACCTCCCGCCTACCACCCCCTTGTTCCGCCCCAGACCAGAAAATTCCCCTCACCACGCCCGGATCCCCTTCAAAACCCTCCTACCACCCCCTTTTTCCAGCCCCAGGTCCAAAAATTCATCCCTCCACCCCTAAAATTCCACCCACCACCCATTTATTCCCTGTTCACTCAATAAAAATTCCACCCACCACCCAATTATTCCCGGGTCACCCCTCACCCCAGAAATGCACCCCAACCTTACCCTATAACCTAAATCTAAAATCAACTCTCTCTTTTAATACAGGTGGATCTATGACTAAAGATAAATCCAAACCCCACCTTTTTTAAACTTTACCAAAGGTTACCCTCTCCCCTATAAACCTAAGGCTAAAATCAACTCTCTCTTTTAATACAGGTGGATTCATGTCTCAAAATAAATCCCACCCCCATATAAACCTAAAGTTGAAAACAACTATCTTTTTATTTTTGAAATCCTAATACAAGGCTTCACCATTATCCATAACCCTATAGCTTTCCGATATGGACTTTTAACATACAAGCTCGACCCCAAAGTGTTTAACTTTGTGTATTATCTTTTATTGTGCTTATAAAAAGTCTGATCTCTAAAAAAATAATCAGTAGTCAAAATGGACTCTAGATGGATTCATCAATTTGCAGCAATAATTTCAGGTCCTAGTTGATGTGGGAAATCGCAATTTGTCATGAATTTTATAAAACATATAAAATCAATGTGTAATGTTGACTTTGAAAATATTTACTGGCACTATTCAGAATGTCAACCGTCGTATAATATTCCAAATGTAATATTCAAAGAAGGTATTCCAAATATGAACGATTTTAGTAGCATTTCACCGAACTTAATCATAATAGACGATTTAATGCGAGAGTCAAACGGTCAGGTTGTGGATCTTTTTACTAAAGGATTTCACCATAAAAATATAAGTGTTTTCTTTATAACTCAAAATCTATTTCATCAAAGTAAGGGACAACGTGATATATCACTTAACGCTCATTACATTGTATGCTTTAAATACCCTAGAGATAAAGCTCAAATTAGACATTTAGCCCAACAAATGTATCCAGAAAATCCAAAATTCATTCAAGAAGCATTTAATGATGCAACCTCTGAACCACACGGATACCTGGTAATGGATATGAAACAAGCAACTCCTGATGAAATAAGATTTAGAACCACAATATTTCCATCTGATGAATATAATTATGTATATGTACCAAAAAAGAAATAAACACATTTTAAAACAAAATACTTAATTATTATATACCCCAACATTAATTTATTTTCCCGAGTTGGAGTGAAGAAATATTTAAAATACGGAATGTATTACAGTTTCCAATTCCACTCTACGACCTTGAAGATTTGAATGGGGTTGAAGTAGATGGACACTTTTATGAACAGGAATTACAAAATCTAATTATATCTAAACATCGAACTTTCAAAATAGATAAAATACTCAACTCTAAAGGAAAAGGTGTTAGTAAGAAAGTACTTGTGATTTGGTTCGGATATCCTTCAAGTTTTAACTCTTGCGTAAAAGCTTCTGAAGTTAAATTGAAAAAATGAACGATCAATTCTATTTAACTCTTCCCAGTAATAGTTCTATGTCATACTTTCCGACTAATACTATTACAAAATTTAAAACACAACTACCTCGTAATATAAAACTTGCTGGTGAATGGGAAGTTGCTTTGGCTGAAGTTCAATATCCAAATTCATTTCTCACCGTCGTTGAAGACAAAAATTACATATATATATTTATAACAGTGATCCTTTAATCGGACTACTACCATTAAAACTTACTCCAGGAAACTATACCAATGAAAAGAATATTATTGAAGCTTTAAACAATGATATACAAATTGGTAGATACATACAATTTGATTTCGATGAACATTCACAACTTGTATCACTAAAAGCTTTATCATATGAGGTGACACAAATAGAATTTTCACCAACTTTAGCCATGGAGTTAGGTTTTGATCCCATGGAGACAGATTTAATTAGTAACAACATAGCATCATACCCTGCTAATGTAGGACTCGGGCTAAAAAGTCAAATGTATATTTACTGTGATATAATAGAATCACAATATGTTGGAGATGTTATGAGTCAACTTATGAGAGTTGTGAATATAGACTCATCTAAATATAGATATGCATCGCATTCGATGGTTGAATTTTCTAAACTCCATTATGTGCCAAGCTTGAGAACCGATTTTGATACTTTGGAAATTGATTTAAGGAATACATTTGGCACTCCATTACCATTCAAGTTTGGGACGTTAAGTATGAAACTTCATTTTAAACGACGCAATCACAATGAATCAAATGAACTTATATGATCCTTATCTAGCTTATTCAGACATCAAGTTGGTCGTGGAGTACTTAGTGTATATAAAGGTACCCCATATCAGAGAGTCATGGGATAGGAAGTTTTCTAGGGGGTCTTATGCGGACTATAATACCATTAATAAAGGATGGTAGTAAAACTATTGGTCGTGAAGCTTTAAAATCTGGAATAAATATTTTAGGCGACATAGTACAAACAGGAGATCCTAAATGTGCACTTAAAAATAGAATGAAAGAATTTACAGGAATGTTAAAACATAAAGCTGACAAGAAAATTGATTCAGTAATGTCCGGATCTGGATATAAAAAGAAGAAGATGAAATTACCAACTCAGTCTCTTACAAAACTCCTTAGGAAAAGGGTCAAGAAAAATAAAGTGAAAAAGGACATCTTTTCCTAATAGCATGGCATTTCTACACCAACAATCTTGTGAGTGTACAAAATCAGAACTAGATTTATTTACAATACCTGCAACACAGACGAGTATAGAAAGTGGACAATGGATACAATATAAGCCAATATCTGCATTATCAGATGATTCACCAATTGAGTTTGTTATCACCGGTCAAGGAGACGAATATATTGATTTATCACATACTATGATAAATTTTAAAATAAAAATCTTAAAATCTGATGGTTCAAGTTTAACAGAATCAGATAAGGTTGGACCTGTAAATAATTTTCTACATGCATTGATTGGACAGTTGGACATATATTTGAATCAGCAACTAGTTTCTCCACCGAATAATACTTACCCTTATAGATCGTATATTGAAACGTTACTAAACTATGGGTCTACTGCTAAAGAATCCCACTTAACATCTGCATTATGGTATTCAGACAAACCGGGGTACTTGGATGATATCAACGATGGGAACAGCGGACTTGTAAAACGACGTAAATTTACAACTTTAAGTAAACCTGTGGATCTAATAGGACTTCTTCATAGTGACATATTTAACCAAGAAAAGTTTCTTCTAAATGGAGTCGAACTACGTCTTCGTTTGATACGAACAAGGGATGCTTTCAATCTTATGTCATCAGAATCTGTATATAAAATAAACTTAATGGAGGCAAATCTGTTTGTTAGAAAAATGAAAATTAATCCTTCTGTTCTTGAAATAAGTTCTGCAAAATATCCTATCACAAGGGTGGAAGTAAAAGCACTCACTATCCCTACAGGTGTGCAAGGAAAGGCGTTAGATAACATTTTTCTTGGTCAACTACCAAAACGTGTAATTATTGGTTTAGTTAGTAATAAGGCATTCAATGGAGATTTTAAAGCCAACCCATACAACTTTAATCATTACAAAACCAATTTCTTTTCGCTTTATATAAATGGGCTTCAAAATCCTTCAAAACCAATTCAACCCGACTATGAAACCAACAGTTTATATGTACGTGCTTCCCACACATTGTTTTCTGGGACAGGAATTCATTTTATGAATGATGGAAATGCTATACCAAGAGATGATTACCCAAAAGGATATTGTCTGATGGCTTTTGATTTAACACCCGACCTCCCAGCAAATTTAATGACACATTGGAATCTTATACGACATGGAAATTTACGAGTTGAAATCAGATTCGATTGACTGAAACTGTAAACTGTATCGTATATGGCGAATTTGATAATTTTTTTGAAATTGATAAACATTAAAATATTATATCCGATTTTGGTGGATAAAACAGATAGTAAAGTGTAAAATAATCTATTTTAGAGAATTAATCCAAATCACTAAGTTGCGTTAAACAATGAATAGTCTAGAGATACAAAACTGTTTGTCCCAACTGCCTATTTCTAATACTAGAGTCTACGCATCAGATCAATTACCACTTCTAGCTAGACCATGTTCTGCATTCGTGGTAAACACTGACCCCCATTTTAGACCCGGCTCACATTGGATTGCGATTTTTATAAGTTCTACTGGAAGATTGGAATATTTCGATAGTTATGGAATTGCACCGAGAATTCGTTCGCACCTACAATTTATCCTAAACAATTCAACATCGTTTGTGTACAACGATCAGAAGTTACAAAGTGTTTATTCAACTGTGTGTGGTAAATATTGTGTACTTTTTTTATATTTTCGTGCAAATGGATATACAATGAGAGACTTTATTTCATTATTTAATGAAAATGAATTGTGTAATGATATATTCATATCTGATTTGTTTAATTGTATATACATGAAATTTTATGAACAAAACCTTATAATTTCCATTATATTTATATATCTTGATTTTGTAATAATAAGTCCCATCACCAATTTTCAAGGGCTTTGGAACTTCATTGTATCAAAAAATGGTTTCAACAAATTTATATATTTAGGTTTTATCTTAAATAAATAAATTTACTTAGTGAAACAAATATATATATTTTTTAATAGTTATAAACGAACAATTAAAAGAAGTGGTGAATTTAAACAAGGCTGGTTTAAACCTATTATTACTCTCAATATATTATAAATATATATATATTGTATAATGACTGTAAGACGTTAATAGTAGGTGCATACATAAAGTTATCACAAATATTATGTATTCTTGTACAAGTCTACTTCGAATACAATTATTAATATTATAAGAATTGTATTCAAGAAAAGTACTTACCATCAACATACTATTTATTTATTCACATCAAACATTTTGTGGATGACTTTTTTTTATGTACCATCAAATATTGAACTGCAGATTTTTAGGCCTGCCGTCCATCAACATTTGTTGGGCATACCTATGATGGAATTTGTTTTGTAAACATTTGGACATCATTATGATTTATCCATTGATGTTATTTTAGTCACATCAAACATTTTGTGGCTGACTTTTTTTTTATTTACCATCAAATATTGATTTACAGATTTTTAGGCCTGTCGTCGATCAACATTTGTTGGTCCCACGATCAACAATATACCATACAAACCATCAATATACCTATGATGGAATTTTTTTTTGTGTGTACATTTGGACATCATTATGATTTATCCATTGATGTTATTTTATATGTGAGGCTGAACATGAATACCAAATATTTGTGATCACAAAGTATGTCTTATAAAGTATAATTATTTGAATACCATTAGTACTCCCAAGATGACACAGCTAAGATGAATTGTTATTTTTTCATTTATATAATTCAACTATAACAACTGTTTTACTGAATGAAATTTCCAGTACTGATACTAAATTAGTTACACCTCTTTGCATTTATTTAAGTGTGGAAATAAAGATGGTAGACGTTGTGAATTTTTTTAAACGATTAACTTTTTTTTATATAGTGTTTATGTGAATAAGTAATTACTGAAAAAAATATCCCTCCCCCAATATTGCTAGTGACTAACAGTTAACGAAACAGTTAAACATTTTATTTAAACTGCATTACATATATTTTATTTAAGAGAGAAATGTCCATGTGCTAGAGTATCTACATTATTGGTTAGAATATGTCTTTTTATATCGTGGGCTGATAGTGACACTTTGTTAGTTTCAAATGTAAATACATTATGCTGGTAACTACGAATGCTGTTATTTCGGGTGTATAGATCTTTATTGTTAAATAGACAGTCGTAATAATTTTGAAAAGTTGTTTTTTCAACAACACTTTTATTAATGCCCTTGGCTCTTTTAGTGATCTTCCCACTAACGTTTACTGCGTACAATTTGCTACGAAGACCAACAAATTCTTCTATAACACTACCTGATGCCTCATCCTTGAACTTACCCAACACCTTTTTATTATTGATGGAGTACAGAGGGTGATTTATCGGGTAGTTACTGGTGTCAAAATATATATTTTTCCTTATTATACATAGTAGTCATGAGTCTCTTATTAACTCCCTCACCTCTTTGTTCACAACAGAAAGGAAAATCATTGTGTAAGTTGTGTAGGGTCTCGGTGTAAGTTAGATCTACTTGGAGGATGTAGCCTTCGTCGGATGTATCAGATATGGACATTATATTTAACTGATTAATCTCTGTTTCATTTAAAAACTTGAAGGCATGTGTAGGTAAATGCTGTACCATACTTTTACCATAGAGGTTGTTCGCATCAACGTAGGTAATATATTTAGATAGTTTTGTACTGTCGAAACGAGATGAACAATCTTTATTATTAGCACAAGCGTAACGTTTGCAACATTGACTGATTCCTCCACGAATCCCTTGTTCAAACATGAGATACATGTCAAAATCAGTCAAAAGTTCTAATTTTACATCTGTTACTTTTGTACCAATCTTACAAAAAGAATAATTGAGGGAACGGAAACGATACTGGGCCACATAGATTGGTACTGTTCAAGACTTACCTTAGAATCTAAATATCACCAAAAGTAGGGATATTTCAGCTTATCTCTTACAATGCACAGGATACCTAGAGGTTAGCTCAATAAACTATACAGATAGTTATAATTTTTTTTTGGTTTTATTAACCAAAATAAAAAGTTTACATGCCCTTAATATAAAAAAAAGTTATTAATACGCCCTTAATACAAAGAAAGATTGAGATTTAAAAAAAGAAAACATATATATATTTTATTAAATTTAATTTAAAAAACCCTTCCCAAAAATAAAATTCAAAAACCCTCCCTTTTAATAATAATTACAGAAATTATACAAAAAGATTTACAAGTTACAAAGTTTACATGAAGTACCATGGATTTGTTTTAAGAAAGAATATATATATATATATGTCGTTGGCCAACTCTAAAAAGGTAATTATAAATGATTGAATAATTAGACAAAATTTATTATGAGACGTCTCTCTATATATATATATAAAAAAAAGGTTGTAAAATTTCTAATATGCAGCCCTTAAGGGCTAAGGTCCGAAATGTTGCTAGCTTGCTCCTCCCAATTTATTTAATACTAACATATCTTAAATAGTACACATGTGCAAAAATTATTTTCAAAAATACAGCCTATTTAACACTTAATCATAAGAAAGAACAAAAGCAGATAGTTCTCGTTTTTTTTAAGTTAACTTCTGTCTCTAATTAAAACTCAGTAGAGGATATTTTGATTAGGTAATCCATTTCTTTAGTTGCAAGGTAGGCCCTTTCTAATAGTGGTAGTAGCAGGTTATCTCATTGCATTAAACAGCCCCTAGACTCGCACCAGTTTAACTGTATAACACAGATCACAATTTCCTTTTTAGAAAACTTGCAGTTATTTAAATAAGCATAAAAAGATAGTTCTTTGAGTTGACTGTTTTTATTAAATGTTGTAGCATAAATAGCAAATTGCTACATAGATGGTGATTGTTAATATAACATGCGTAATGTTGCATAACACTGTCTGTACATGTTAGGTAAACCACATGGTAACATAAAGAAATGTTAACGTTTAGTTACATATCAGCCATATTTTCTGCTTATAGCTTATTAAAAGTTTTCAAAATCTGTTACACTGCAGAGATGCTACACAGCTACAGTTAATTAATGCATAACACTTTAGGCTTGGTTGTGGAAGAATATTTAGGCTTGACAATGACCAAAATGATATCGGCTTTATAGTTTTGTAGGCTGTCAGATTTACATTTAGAATTTAGGCTGTAAGAATTACATTTAAAGTTTAGGCTGTTGTAAAAAAGAAATATATATAGGTTTCTCTAATAAGTTGAATAAAATGAGTTAGAAAGTTGTACATGAAACAAAGCGGAAATAACCTAATTAAGTTTTACAAGTAATATCTTATAATTATTAAGGTAAAGCTGAAATATCGTACCTGGTATGCGAAAACAAAAGATTTAGAAGTAAATCATGTTCTTTACGACACACGTTACACCGATGAGATTATTTAAAATTTGGTAACATATCGAACACTCACAGCGTCTGAAAGTAACGGTCTAAAATGGCCAACGCTTTCTAGAGCAATCATTTTAACTTAATAGATAATGAACAGCTGATGGGTTGCGAGATAAACGACCTCTGGTTCAGTTATGCACGATTAGAGGTAATACCGTACGGAGTCGACGTCTGGCGGAGAAAAGGATAACTGGGTGAAGGTTAAATACAGAAAGGTTGTAAATAGGTAAAATGAAGGATTGAAGTTGTTGATGGACGTTACACTTTTAACATAGCGTCCCAAGCGTAACCAGGTAAAGTGTAATAGTAGGACGGATCCAGGTTGTATGTTTTTAGTGATACATCTCTAAAATGTTTAAAAACATCTGCCAAGATTAGTACATCAGCTATTAAATAAAGGTCCGAGTATTCACCTAATGTTTTTACATTAAACGTATGCAACAGAGTTTGCGCATGTACGTAATCATCACTTGTAGTCTCGGAATTACGACTGTAAAAAGCTTCTATAGGAGGTAGTTTTGTTTCCTCTAATTTTCCACTGTCTGTGATATACTCATATGGGAATATGCCTTTTCTACTCATTAAGTTAAATTTCTCCTGTTCATTGAATTTTATTTTGGTATTTTTAAAATTTTGTTTCCCAAGGTTTTCTGCTAGTGTTGCTAGACTACTAGGCAAGAAACGAAATGTATCTAGGAACCTAATTTGCATGGTCTGTCTTTTACCATGTTCCACTCTGATGGTTTTTGAAAATGAAATATATTTTTCCTCGGAGTTTGGAATAACTTGAATTTCCTCACTATCGTAACCTAACTCTCTCACAATAAAATGACCATCATCTGTCAAATTATGCATAAACACTGGTACAAATCTTTGGTCTTGGAAATTTATGTTACATGAGTTATGTGCTGGACCTCTATATTTCCCTGTAGCATGGTCATGATCGCGGACTTTTTTATTTGTTTCAGGAAAATCACCCTTTTTACAAATATGACATATTTTAGAACTAAGATGGTATTCTTCTTCATCTGGGGTTAATGGTAACATTTGAAGTCTATTAGCATACAAAAGTTAATTCATTCGCTTGACATCTTTTTTTAGCGACTGCATAAAATGTTTTGCAGTATCTTGCCCCCGGAATACTCTAAGCTCAGAAAATACATTTTCACTGTCCTTGATGAGGTAAGCATAACTGTATGGTATGTGTTTTTGGTATTGAGATGTATATTTATGTTGGGGGTTGGGGAATGGGCCTTCAATCGGGGTTAAAATACTTTCAAAGTCAGCGTATACAACAAATCTAACTCTGTGACTACGATTATAATTTTAAAAATGTATTTCCTTTTCTACAGGCATGTCTGTACGTAACGGTGCATTTATAGCTCATAACATCCTGTGTTCTTCTAATTTTTGAAATCTAGTTTTTCCATACCGATCATCAAAATATGTAAAACATTGTTTACATACTTCTACTGAATTGGCTCGTTTAGTCAGTTGGTTTCGAACTAATGTGTTAAAATTTGATATATATGAGTAATGGGAATGATTCCCTTTCTCACATGTATACAATAGAACACGATGGTCATTTTTTTTCTTCTTTACAAACTTTAATGGGGTATACATTGTCCTTTTCATCAATTCCAAAAACATTAATACTAATGTTGTTGACTTTTTCAAATTTAGGGATGTCATTAATTTTAACGGGATACTCGATACAATTCCAATTAAATTTCATATCAAGATGCGGTTTATTAATATATGAATTTACTCGACGCCCCTGTTTCTGGTCAACAAATGGTGATTGCATGGCATATTTGAAACAAAAATTGTCACTATTTTGTACATTTATTACAGAGTATGTATTTCTAATTTTTTAGGTAGATCAATAAATCTACTACATCTTAAAGGCTTATACTTATTAACCCTTATCTCAAATTTATGAAGACGAAAAAAATAAAGCCTGAACCTTTCAGTTCACACTCACTTTTTTCACTTAATATTTTCTCCAAAGATGTATTATAAAACTCTTCCAAATCAGAACTACGAAACATGGAGATGTTACGAGTTTTGAAGCTACGCATGCACATTTCTTTCTTAAAATTTATAAACTCACATTCAATAAAAATATTAGCTTTAATTGCTTCATTAATTATCAAAGTTTCTCTTAATACATTGATAATATGTGGTTTTAACACATTAAAAAAAACCCATGTAGATTTACAACTAGTTCAATGAATTTATTAAGTGTAAATGTATTAAGTCTACTTTCAAAAGATGTTTCTATTTCTATAATAACATCGTCCGATTTTGATTGTGATGTGCTGGGGTGTGATGAACTAGCTTGCATGTTGTGTGATGTACTGGGTTGCCGATGTAAAACAGTTTGATTTTTTAGCATATGTGTTTTAATGTCATGAGTTAAATTGACTTTTTTGAAAAATGATTCTTTACATATTTCACAATGAAGCATATCATCACGTGTTCGAGTATGTATTAATGCATGTTGTTTTAACGTTTCTGCTTGCGAGAATACTTTTTTACATTTATCACAACTAAACAATTTATCTTTACTACCATGTATTACCCGTGTATGTTTATTAAGTGATTTTTTAGAAGCAAATTATTTATTGCAAAGAGGACATAATTCAGGCATTTTTATATGAAGTACTATACAATACTGGAAAAAACAATAAAGTAAAACTTACCACTTTAGTAGATCGGAGAGGTAATGCAGTTGCTGTGTCACTTCGAACTGATGAACAGACAACTTACCTTACCTTTATATATACTGCTGTCAACATAAGTTTCTAATTACTTATTTTTGTATTTACGCTGTTGGCATATTGTGAAATGGTGTAGAAAGTTTAAATATTGGCTACAATAACAATCTATAGAAATAGTGAATTAACCTTGGTCAACTTTCTTAGGAAATATTTACTGTTGTAATTCTCTAAGTTGTATTTAAAATCAATAAATGTAATACGAACATACCCTTTCTAATAGCTTAAGGCGTTTCGATAGAAATAAGCACTTTTGCAATGGTGCACTCAAATAGTTTCACTACTCAGTGAATTATTTTGCTGTTCTTACAACTTCCAGCTTTGAGAAAGGGGAATATGTTATGAAGACAAATGTTTTGTTATATTTAATAACTTTTGATATTTATAATTATAATATATACAAAACATATTATTTAATTTACACAAACTCAATATCACCCATTTCACCTTTATATAATAATGACATTCTTCGGATGAGGTGTTGTAATCAGTAGCCATTTTCTCCGTTATTGCCAGTGCAAATCTCTTGGGTAGGTATACTTTCAGAAAAAAACAGTCTCCAACCAGTCCTTCTAAAACGACTATTACTGCATCTCCGTCCTAACTCTCTCAAACTGTACAATGCTGTAAGGGACTCCAATCCTTAAGTCTGGCAGTTTAGTAGTTTCCTGGGCTTTTACAGTGTTCAGATATCCTTTGAGATGTTTCATTTTTTAACTGTAATCATAAGTAAAGAGAATAAGTAAATATATTAAATATTAATATTAGTTTTTAGTTTTTGTTTGTTTTGTTATTATTATTCGTTTTTTAGCCCATGCATTTAAGATTTAGTTTTTTTTTTAATTCAGTAAATACACGAAAAATATTATCTATATAAATTTAATAGAGTAAAAAAACTGTATTTTAGTATATTCATATAATTTGTTTGATGTTAGTATTGGGTAGGGTATTTATATTGTTCATCAATTTGGTACATCCCAAAGTAAAAACACTCCTTTGTATAATTATAAATATAAGCAGTTCAATACTCACCAAATATGTTTCCCCCGTCAGATGCTTGAAGTTCTAAGTTCATGGAATTAGTGTTCTTTGTAGAAGTCAAACGCCTTTTTATATCAACAGAAAGAGAAAACTTTTTGAAATATGTTACCAAAAATAAAAAAAAGAAAGTTGTTTTTTACCATTAGGTTTATAGGGGAGAGGGTAACCTTGGGTAAGGTTTAAAAAAGGTGGGGTTTGGATTTATTTTTAGTCATGGATCCACCTGTATTAAAATAGTGAGTTGATTTTAACCAGGTTTAAAAAAGATGGGGGTGGGATTTATGTTTATTTAAAGTTTTTGGGGAGGTTTGGGTGCATTTTTGGGGTGAGGGGTGACCCGGGAATAATTGGGTGGTGGGTGGCATTTTTAGGGAGTGAACAGGGAATAAATGGGTGGTGGGTGGAATTTTAGGGGTGGAGGGATGAATTTTTGGACCTGGGGCTGGAAAAGGGGGTGGTAGGAGGGTTTTGAAAGGGATCCGGATGTGGTGAGGGGAATTTCTGGTCTGGGGCGGGAACAAGGGGGTGGTAGGTGGGAGGTGGTGGGTGGAATTTTTGGGCAGGGGGCGGAAAAAGGGGGTGGTAGGAGGCATTTTGGGGTTGGTGGGTGGATTTTTTGGGGCAAATTTTGGGGTTGGAGGTGACCCTTGGATCCAGCTGGATCCAGCTGCGGTAGAATCATCCTTTTACCTCTACTTACCTTCCAGTAGGTGCACTGTTATCCAAAAAACACACTGTCGCACTGAACCTGTTAGGTGCATCTATGATTGTGCAAAGGGTTCACTGGTCATTATATGAAAACAAGTTTACATTATATACAGACAATAAAAACAATAGGATAAGTTAAATATAGGTTTATTTGATGTCAATTTCAAAATATACAAACAAAAAAGACACAAACTTGTATCTTGAAAGAACTATAAATGTTTCTGCAAGTATAAAAATAACTTATATAATACCAGTTACAATATGATAATGTTATAATATGAAATATTACAATAATTGAAACATTATAATAAAATAAAATAAACATGTTAATATAAATTTGACTTACAGAGAGAAAGACAGAAAATTATAAAACAATAATACTTGAATTATTTAGAATGAATCAGTTTAAATCACATAGACCGTATTTTTTAGTATGCATGGATTTATATACTCATATTGCTTGTATACAAATTTGTAATAAACAATAAGAAATATGGTTTAATATGGCCTTTTTTTTGCTATTTTAACTGAAATATACGTACCCATTTTGTACACTTTATAATCTAGTGTTTTAATTGCTATAATAGGTAAGTACTAACTTATTTTTTATTTTGTTTATTCAAAACTCACATTAATGTAATAATAAGTTATTATAAAACTGAGAGATCAAAGAATAATCTAAGTACAAAAAAAATTAAAGACATATTTAGAGTATATTATTATGTTGTTTTTATACATTCGTCACAATCATAACCGCACTTCACTAGCCTAAGTTTATTACATGAGAAACATTCTTCATAAATGATAGTTTCATTGCTCAAAACAAAGATACTTTCCAGCATTTTTTCAGTTGTTTTTCTTCTTAACATCACTTTCATAATATCCTCATATTGGAGTGGTTATTTTCTTGTGATTCCTGAAAACGATTTATATGCTGCTTGGTAACTTCTACACGTGTATATAAAAATATAAGTTCAATGGGGAATGTTATTTTTAAATATATATTTTTTTGTATTTCTTTGTCTTACGATGTTCCCAAAATAATTATTTTAGCTAATTATAAAAACAATATAATGATTGTACTAGTACGCCCATTTCCGGAGTAAGTAACATGCAGATTGATGCCGACGACATTGGGAATTGAAAAGATCATCTGCATCGGCAGACGACGATTATTTTGGGCCTTGTAATATGTGGCACATACTTGTCAACAGTTTCTACACCAGCTTTAGAGTTGTTGTACAAATTTATAATCACTAAATTTTTAAAAGAACCGGTTTTCGAAAATATTTCATCATTAAAATATGGGCGATAAGAGTAGAACAGTATATCCTTTTTTGAGGGATATAGAAAACAATTGCCCCATTTAGTCTTAATCAGAAAACACTTAAATATTCAATACCTTTCAAAACACTCTTGACTTTGGGAAGATTGGTATTTTTACAAATACCACTAGCCTAAATTAACGAAATAGGAAAATATTACTGTATACACATAATCTCTCACCTGTAAGTACTAATAGTGTAATATATTATATGTATTAATACACTATTCTAAGGTACTATACGATTGTTACTAATACAGTTTTTACATAGAGTTCTTAAGTGTTTTAGGGATTAATTTAATCGTATATTTCGTTCCGGATATGTTTTTGATTTTATTATTTAATCACTGGAAAATATTAAGCCACCTCTTTGATAAATGGTATATATTCAGCCACTTTGCATCTCGCTGGAGAATATTCAGTCTACCTCATCTTTGCAAAACATTTTAGTCCGTAGATTATTCCGTGTTTTTGACGATTCGTAGAATTTAGAATACGACACCATCGTTGACGTCTAAACCTAATACGATAGGGGTAGGGTATGAAATCTGTCCCATTCGACAACTTATATATGAAAGGATCTTTTGGCAATGATACACTATTAATGGTCGAATGTCAAACTTTTGTTTCACTCATGAACGCCCAGCATAACTGACGTAAATTTCCACATTTAATTTCAAGCTTATAAATTCGAGCTTTCCGAGCCATTTTAATATATCCAATTCTGACTAGAGTCAATCCAAGCTAAATATACCGTAACTGTTATTGCGTGGCAACTATGCCACGAAATACACAACACACACAACTAATTAAGGCTCATCAATTCTCCAAGATTAGTCAAACAAGCAAATATGGGACGTAAATTTGCAGGTTTCCCCTGTTTAGTGTATTTTTTTCGTTCATGGCACTATATAATTATTCCAAATTGATTCATCAGCTAAACTAAGCGAAGTTTTTTAAATACCGGTAGCATTTTTTTTATGCAACACCTTCTGAGATTAGAATAAATTATTTTGAACAGTATATTCACAATCATTTTCTATAAGTTATTTGATTAACAACTGATATGTAGTTAACATTTTAAATATAATGTCGTAAAAGGTATTCAGTGTTTTCCCTGAATAAACCATTTTTTTAGTTAAATGACAGATATTCCTGTAACTGACAGTGATTGACTAAACACAGCAAATTAATTCTATATTAATTTAAACTTCTTGTCTGTGTTTACAAACTCAAGAAGGGTTATTTTTAGTCAAGCAAATAATAACTAGTTTGTCTTAATAATTCAATATTTTAATATATATATTAACTCAAACAGAAATTTTTTTGTTTGGATTTTTCATTGTTATTTTGAATGTAGGTTTCTAACTACTGTTTTGTATATTATACTAAATAAAAACAGTACATTCAAGATTAAATCAAATCCCTTCTTAAAATAAACAGGTGTTCAACTAATTTGCAATAATGATAACTAACCTCATTATAAATTATTAACGTTATATTATTTCAAATAATTATATAATAAATAAAATATACAAATATAACCCAATATACTTGATTTATAAACTTTTTTAAATCTGTAATACCAAAACAAAATCAGATTACTAATCGAACAATAAAAATCTCTATACTAAGTTTACAGATAAAAACCAACCAAAAGTTGATTAGATGTTCTGTTCGCTTATTGATTTACTATATCAACTCCTTCTTCTTTCGATGATTGTTAATTCTATTTGATTTATCGATAAATTGTCAACATTAAAGCTAAAATAAATTGACAACGAATTTTGTGATATTGGTATGTGATTTAAAATTATGAAAATGTACGTTAGGAATTATCGTTGATAATATAAACTGTAACCATTATTAAAAAAAAAAGAAGAATTATTGCATTACTGTAAGAAATTATAAACATTTACTTATGTTGTTCAATTTACGTTGTTTTTAAAACTACAAACTAATAAATTGTGCACTACTTAGTGTCTAAATAATTATTTATTAATTTGATACAGCTAAATCGAGCATTACTATTTAATGAGTTAAATATCGTAAATAGTTTTAGAGTAAGAACATATATGTAACATAACATGAACTGTACGAAGTTCTATTTTTTTTTATAAATTGTGTTAAAATTTCTATTCTCTTGTGATAGGTTTATAAATAGGTATCCTTATTCGCGGGTTCGAACAATACTTTAATATGTTAATAGCAAAGGGACAGATCAATAACAATGCATTCCAGTGGTTCAGTGGCAAAACTTATCTCTCTATATTTATTTGTACAATGCAATAACATAAACATAATATGGTTTGATACATTAGACTTTACTTATGATCTACATACATTTCCTATACCAGGTATTGACCTTTATAAGACAGACTGGATTACGGTATTGGCGACTAGAGCGTGTTACTTTTATCTGAATAATCCCAAAAATCTGAATATTACGTGACTCTAACTATAGACTGAAATACTTTGGTTTGCTCACTTAGTTTGATGTCTTCACAGGTATCTCGATGGTCCAAATCTCGAGCTGAATTCCAAGTCCCGATTTCCTGGCAGAACTTTGCACGACGAACCGGCCCCACTTTTTCCGGCCACACGCGATAATAACAGACTGGCCCAAATCGCAGCCCCTTACTGGTCACCCGACCAGTCCACTCTGGCCCATCGACCACAATCCTCTGGCCCCGATTCTAGATTTGGATTATACTTTATAACCCGTCTAGCTTCCTTGTTGTCATCTTAAAACAAACCAAAGCAAAGCGAGTTCCGTGTTCCGCGTTTAACGAACTCTCCCGCGACCTCGCTACAATTTCCGTGTTTATACCGTACTTCCTTGTCCGTCTTACTGGTCAAAACCTTAACATTCAAAATACTATTTCTAATAACTAAAATACTAAAACATATTCCTGCAAAACATAACACTTGTCAACTAAAATTTAATGGTGCAATTTATGGATCGTAATAAACTTTCACATTTTCTTAATCACTATGGATACCTTTCAAAATAACTTTATAGATTGGAATAAATTCGTCCATTTGTAGTAGTTTCACTATTTGTCCTTAAATTAAATATATTCATATTTAACATTCTAGTTTTTATATTGATGTCCTACATGTATATAGGACAAACAGGACGTTCATTCCGTACACGTTTCAAAGAGCACTTCCCATCATCCACATCAAATAGATCACTATATTTTAAATTCGCCGAACATCTCATTGACACCAACCACGGATATACAGACATAACATCAAATTTGGAAATAATACAGAAATGCAGAAAGGGGCCCGTAATGAACGCCAGAGAGGAATACGAAATCTATAAACAACAAAAAACAAACCCTGATATTTTATTGAATGCCAAGTCTCAATTCCAGTCACACACACTTTTTGATATTCTACAGGAGCTGGACAACAATGCTCAGTGTAATTCGACCGACCAACAGCGCTATCCGAATACGGTAACGTAAGACACTAACATCCGACAGTGCGAGTTTTAACTGAACACGGTAACATGTGCCGAATGTCTTATGCCGCGGTTCAAATGTGTTTTTAATCTATATATGTTTGTAATGTACATTAAGTGTTATGTGTGTATAAATGTTTTAAATGTTTTTATTTGTGACAAAGTTCCCAGTGTGCAAACAGCTGAAATTTGAAAATGACTGAAAAAATAGTCGAAACGGCCGTCATTTAAAGACGACGAAAAATCAGGATTGTTAGACAGATCGTAGAGGTAAATATATAAATAGATTCGTGTTTAAGATTTAATTCAAAATCATTGATCATTTTTAAATAAAATATTATGTTTAGCAAAACATGAAGTTTTGCATGATTGTATATTTAAAATATTAACGTGCATTTCATTATAGAGTAAAACGGTAAAATAATTTCTTAAATTCAATCACAATATAATATATACATTTATATTCTAAGAAATAAATTAAATCAAAATCGATAGCTTATATATTTGGTCAAGCTTTTTATTTTTAACTTGCATACTTTAAATATTGCTTCCATATAAGTACTTTTATTTAAAATTATGTTCAGTTTGACAGCTTTACTAAATCCTCAATAATTGCATATTACTGTTGCAGTTTTCGTTATGTTATATTTAACTAATAAGTAGTAAATGTGTTAAATACATAAATAAATAGCAATGCAATATTTAGTACGGGTAGTTTAGTGCTGTATTCATATTTTTACAAATAAAATATGTTTACTCCATGTAGATTCGCGGTCAGAGAATGTGTTTTTGGCTAATATGAAGATTAGATTCTGACTTCAAATATTGATTGTAGAAGTCGCATAATATATTTCAGATTAAAAAGATTATGTCTAAAATTTTTATTTTTTTAAATACAATTTTAAATATTTCACTATACATTAAAATATAGAAAGTTAAAAGAAGTAAATTTATGTAAAGTAAAATGTTATGCTCTAGATAAAAAAAACTTATTAATTTTAGTAACTAGTGGGCCCAACAAAAGAAAAAAAGCAAAGAGGTTTGAATTAGCTGGGAGTCGTAGCAAAGAGGTTTGAACACTCTTATCAAAATCCGCCGAATTTCTAAAGTACCTTTTCTTTTAGAAAAAATAATGAATTCCATGAAACGATTGCGATGAACTAAAAACATAATCACAATTCAACTGACAATAAACAACTGAAGATCGCGGGGAAAACTAAAGTAAAACAATGGAAAGAGGTTTGAATCAGCTGGGGGTTGTAAGAAATATATTTGAATCACTTTGTAACATCCGTGTTAAAATTCGGGATGTAACAAAATGGTTCAAATAGAGTTTCTAATTTTAAATTTATAGGCCTAATTAGTATAAGATACTGTTAAGTATTGAAATATACAATTAAATATCAAAATAAAGATAAAAATGTGATCTTTTAATGGCTTTTAGTTTCATTCAGATTGTTTGTTTATTTTTCAGTAACATCCGTGTTAAAATTCAGGATGTAACAAAGTGGTTCAAATAGAGTTTCTAATTTTAAATTTATAGGCCTAATACGTATAATATACTGTTTAGTATTTTAATATACAATTATATATCAAAGTAAAGATTAAAATGTGATCTTTTAATGGCTTTTAGTTGCATTCATAAAAATATTGTTTGTTTAGTTTTTGATATAATTATGTTTAAACTCATGTATGTTTATGGTTATGCCTGGTAACAAATTGTTTATTATTATTATTTTTGACAGTGGAAATATGGTTTGAAAAGTATTAAACAATTCATAGATAAAATATTATTTATATAAACAATACTTTAAAAAGCATATGTGTAAGTAAATAGATATATCACAACCGATGTTTGAATTGAATTATAATACAGTAAGCATTTTTCGTTGATTTTTGTTTGTGTTGTTTGTCAGTCTAACCTAAAAAAGCTGTTGGTTTTTGAAGAATAATAACCCGATTCTAAATTAGAGAAATTTTTCTTTATATACAAATCTAGTTCGGACTATTACGAACATTTTAAAACAAAAAATAGCCAAATTGGTCCAGCCGTTCTCAATTGATGCGATTTCAAAGAAACAGCAATTCATTTTTATTATATAGATAAGATCACCATAAATTTTCAAAGTATTAATTTTGCCCATGGCATCTTCAAAATGAAAATCCTTTAGAAATTCTCTAAAAATACGTTTTCTTTTTAAACAAAACAATGTTTTCTTTTTCTTTTACATTTTTAATTTCATTTTCCACACTGCGGACTTGACAATTATTATTCTATTTTACAATTGGATGTACTAGAGAGGTGAAGATGATTAAAGAACCTCAAAGGCGGCCTTGCATATTGTTTTTTTTTTTTAATTAAGAGATTTAGGTATGTCAATTACATAAGATAGCCATCCCTATAATTTTTCGTATACCAATATTTCGGGCACTTGAACTAAATTATTATTAATTTAATTAAGAGACTGTTAATTTATTTTTATTTTGGTTAGCATACATTTTGTTTAAAGTGCATTGTTCTAGTAAAATGTAAACTAAGTTATTATTTCGTTGTGAAAATTGCCGTAGGCCTAAATTAAAACAAAATATTATGTAAGCTTACCATTTACATTTAAGGAACTTCTGAGTAAATAAAATAGTAATTTCCTCAGCCCAGTAGAGAATGCTTTAAGTTTTTTTTTTATACGATAAAAACTTAAAATTGTTTGTTATTTTATATTGGCATAAGAGAATGCGTAAGATAAAAAAAAAACGTTAACATTTCCCATTAAAACTTGTTAAAAATTCCGATTAGTTAAATTCGTAAAGAATCCTGTATTTCGGACTAATGACACATTTATTTTTACTTTACGCTATACGTAAAGTTAATTTTACGTTTAAAGTTATAAATAAGCATTACACTGGAGAGACTGTGCCACTTTTATCAATAAGATTTGTACTAATAACTTTACTCTACTTGTGCACAAAAAAGCGGCTCAATTCAGCTGGAAAGAGTTTATCTTTTTAATTTAAATATGACCATTTGACCACGACAAGTTAACAAGGAAAACGAAAACAAATGCATTAAAACATTCCTGAATAGTACATTTTAACTTGCAACTGTTTTCCATGGATGTATACAATTACAACTAAATTAGTTATTTTGATAATGCATTATTATCTAAAATAGTATAACAGAATGGTTTAATAATACTAATAAGGCTATTAAACATATTATAATATCGTTTATGGTTAATTTAAAAAAAAGTTGTTACTAAAACACACATAGTCAGTAAAGATAATTTGTCATAAGTGCAAATAAATAAAATAATATTCACAAGATAACATTTTAGAAAGATATCGGACAAGATTATAGACATAATACCAAGTCACGAATATTGTTATTAAAACCCTTTACCTTTATTGTCTACATTGCTCTTTAATACAGTATATATAAACTACTTGAATACCTTATACTGTGTATAATTTATCACTATGATATATATCTGTGACATATTAAATCCAAACTATAAATATACTCGACGTACCGGAAGCGCAACATGCCCTCTATTTTATGAGAAAATATGTTGCCAAGCTTTATATATCTCAACGGTATTTTATAAAACTATACATTCTGTGTTATTAATAATCACAAACTAAAATGTATGATTCTTAAAACTGATTTTTGAAAATTAGTAGCCTATCCAGGTTTTTGAGTAATTACTCGGTCGTGCGACTTACTTGTACACATATTACGCGTTTCAGAACGTTCCATCTTCAGACGCTCGTTCGTGAGATGAGGTTAAAACATTAAAGCACTAAAATAATACAGAACTTGCATTAAGATACATGACAGGTACAGTTTGGGAACGCTTGAAACTAACTCATTGTACTATACCGCGGTGACGTTAAAATATAACATGGAAGACAAGACAAAATAGAAAACCTGTATTTATTCTTATTTGATACATAACTCAAGTAATTTACATTGAAAAAGATAAGAAGTTATTGTCACTATTTCTGACATCTTAAATTTTACATAAAAAAAAGTATTTATACAGATAAAATAATTTATCTATTACAAATGATCAATTTAAGTAGAGGGTTATTAGTACATGGAATAAAATTTAAAAACAATTTTTTTAATGGTTATAATATAAAATGTCTAATGAATCGTTGTAGAAGGTTTAAAAAAAGTGATATAACAACAAATGAAAAATAAGGAAAATTTTTAAAAGACTAACTTAAAAATAACTGACGGCTAGACTTCTAAGTAAATATTTCTAGTAAAGAAATGTAGTCTACGTTCTACAGTACGTGTAGTAAATTTTAAGTCAAATTTGTCTCTTATGATTCACTTAATGTATGTCTGCTAATACTAAAACACTTAATTATTATGAATTTGAATTGTAGCAATAGAAAAGATTATTTATTTTTTGGAAGTAATTTTAATTAAATGAAGGTAAGCGTAAAATTGTTACAGCTGTGTACGTATTGTTCGTTAAAAATATACAACACGTCTTATCTGTTTAGCATTGATTATAATAAAAGTAATAATAGTGCAAGTGGAACAAATTAATTTAGTATTTATATTAAACAAAACAATTGTTTATCTTTTAAATAGTATTCCGTTTCACAGCTACAGTTATTTTAAACCATATGTGTTCACTTTAATGTTTCACTTTTGCAATTTATTCATAAAGTAAAACTTCATAGTAGGGTAGGTAAAAATCTTCATTAATCGTATACAATTACAAGATCTTTATTTTGTTGCTTTTAGTAACAAATGTAATCAGAGGTAGAAAACATATAATAAGAAATATAAAAATAACCAAAATAAAATACCTAATACTTAGAAAATAGTTTAATACAATTAAATTAAAAGTATAAAATTTAAATTTTCTTGTCACTTAATAGAATCTTAACATGATTATTCCTGAAAAAAGAGATTTACCTAAAAAGAAACAACATAAATATAGACGACTGCCAAAATATAGCCTATAGTTTAATTTACTTACATGTACATACAATTCCTAATCACGATCTATTTAAGCTTCAATACGTACTAATAGGACTTAATGGACAGTAATTACTATGTCAATCTAGCAATTATCGGTATAGCTATTTCCGTACAACTTCAATTCGTAAGGGATGATAGGTAATCATTCTGAAGGATTATTCCCTTTGTATTGTTCTGATTGCAACACTGTACAAAAATAATCGTGAATATTTTACATCAACAGCTTTTTTCTTCTATTCCATCATCTGTTTCATTCGACTTAAGTTTGTAACATTTTTATAAAGAAAAAAGTTAATGTATTGCAGTTAATAACTTTATTTTATTATGTTTGTATTATTATTTAGTTGAAAAAATCAACTACTCATATAGTACTCATATAGCCACTCATATAGTAAAATCAATTTTATTTATATTATATATTGTTTAAATTCGTTAAATTTCTGTTTTAGATATTTTAATGTTATCAACCAAGTAGATAACAAATGTTCTTCCATATTAATGCTAGCAATATAATTGGTCAGTTATAGAAAATTATAAAGCATTACAGTTTTTATACTAAGAAATGCAAAATGATTAACTGTACACAAAGTTGTAGTTTTAATAAATTTAATATAAAGTCGTAATGTAAATAGTTTAAGTAAATAGACGTCCTGATACAAATAATTTTATTTATTAAAATAAGTTTTGATATTCCTTACTATTACAGATAAAAACAAATAAATACTCGTTATACATATTATTATTATAAGGCAAATTTTGCCAATCTTACTTCGTGTTTTTTTATCCTGAAGATGTTCTCAGATAAGACCATTTTCATTTGTTGAATTATTTTATTTGTTTTATTAAAATACGAAGAGATGTAGTCTAAAAATAATATTTGTATATGTCTTAGTATTTTTACTTTTTATAGTAAAAATAAATATACCAAAGTTTATTCTTTCCTGACTGTTTTTAGTTTTCTCAACTAATAACATGTATTTCAACCCCAACTGATTAAAAGAGAAAATTCAATAGCACTTCATATATTAATAACTAATAAATGGGTATTCTTCAATTTAAATGCATAGGGTTTTGTATTTAAAACTCAAAATTCAATATCATTGAACATACAATTTATAGTTATGTTTTAATCATTAAGAATGTTGATAAAGAATTATTGGGATATGGTGTTGCCACAAAAAACACCTTCGATAAATAATATAATATATGATTTTGAAATGCATAGGCCTACAGTAATACAAAAATAAATTGAATTTCAAGTTATTTGGAGTTTTGATTTTTCTTTTCCATCTAATCAACTTACACTAAGTTAGTATTTTGTTTTAAACATATCTATGTATGTTAAAATAACAAAGTATACGGCTTACCAAGCTTACGAATGTTAGAGAAATCTTAGCGTCAGTTTTTTTCGTCTTGGAACAGCATTATTTAGTTTATTAGTATTTTAAGATCTTAGTATTTTCGCATGTACCTCATTGTAAAAGTAGTATTAAGTAACCGCTGTACAACTCGAAGATAAAGTATAAGGATTGTAAAGTAAATATATTTTTTTTAATTTATTGTGTTATAATCCATGAACTTTAGCATCCGTTATTTTGAACCCTGACAGTTGGGTCGATATTTCCGCCCCAACCTTAGCTTTATTGTTTAAGTGGTTAGTTGATAATATTTATTAAGTTAAGTGGTGTGCAATTTTCTTAAATTATATCATTGTATTAAAAGTTTCAGGATGGCTGGTACCATTGAACTCGTTAGTTCCTGAGAAAAACAAATATGGCGTACAGACTGAAAGTTGGACAGAACTGACAGAGTTAGGAGGTCAGTGATATCTCGGTAGGACCCTTTGGCACAGACATTTTTAGAAAATGTACTTTTCTTATGGATACAACTTTACAGATTTTATAAAGGCAATTTGCGACAACAAAGAAAGTTTAAACGTTTTCCAAAAACTCTTGTCGTTAACTAACTGTTATTGACTTAAGACATTTCTCTCTAAGTTACAACACGATTTCTGTATAGGAGTTAGTCTAACTTTAATGTTGTTATAACAAACCATTAGGACAATAATGTCAAACGAATTTTTACAAAGACTTACGATACTTTAAGTGTTACCGCAGTAATATTATAACACAACTAATAGTATAGTAAAATATCATTAATTAAAAAAGATTTTTTAAAGAATTGAGGACTAAGGTGGCCATATTAGTAGCGCAAAATTTCTTCAAAACACCCAAATTACTTAAATGATATGAGAAAATGAGTATTATAATATTAAATTTACAAGAACGAGTTTACCAACTATGAAAAACTAAACAATAAAAAGTTGAATAAAATAAAAGTTAAATATGAACAATATAATATAAATAAAAACATTCTTATATTTTTAAGTTATTTCCAACTTCCCTCTTTTTCTCAATAGTCGTTTAAAATATGTATATCACAAACTCTGTGAACATCGAATTTTTACTAGCATACTTCGAAAAAATCGTTTTAGAATAACAATATAGTTTCACGTTAATAATTATTTTAGACAACATATTGTATCATATTTATGTGTAGAATTCAATTTGAAAATAGTTTAGTTGTACAGTATGTACAATACATTTAAGTTCTGCTTATAATTGCATACGAATAATATTCAAGCATATTTAATCGTTACAGTATTACTTTCGTATTTTAATTGTAGTTTGAGTTTTGTTTTAATATATTATACTGTTTTACTCGTTTATTGGTGCTATTGTAATTTTTACTTCGGTATTTACGGAGTTGTCCTTAGAGGATTTATGATAAGTCATTTCAGAAACAAATTGTAACTGTAATCATAAATAATATAGTACATTATAAAATTCTGAAGTAAATTTTCTATAATGTAAAAACAAACAATAATAGTGTACCCATAAAATAATATATATATATTTTTCGACACTTCAAGCTAGTTACTTATTTATTGGTTACTACATACTGTAAATTGGTATTAGGTATGTAAAGTAAATTATAAATATTAGATATGTAATAGAATATTAATAACTATTTTTGTTTAAACGTTACTATGCATTACATATCATAAAGTTTAAACAAAAATAGTTATTTGTATTCTATTAAAACCATGCCCACAGAATACATTTTTGAATGTGTTGCTTACTTAATTAAAATGACAGGCTTTGTATATAATTGTAATTCAATTACTGGTAATATCACAAAAATCTAACTTTATCAGTGGGAACGGTTACAATATTGATAGTATCCGTTTATGGTAGGTATTGTAATCAAAGTAAGATAAAACAAAGCTAAATACTATTTTAAGTATTTGAAATTGAAAACCGCTTAAACATAAGTTGGGATAATGTATAATTTGTACGCAAACTTTTCTATTAGAATAATTACAGTTTGCCACAGTTAAGCCCTCTCAAAGCCTTGTAAAATCTACTTAAAAACAATATTTTAGAAGATTAAGAAAAACGTCACTACAACTTACTTAAGACATTTTTCTTATTCGTCACACTACAAACTGTTAAATATCACAAAAAACTTCCCCACATATTAAGCTTAATTTTATACTAGAAGTGGCCTTTCCTATTCGAATAAGGAACGGCAATGGACGTTAAACATAATTATTGCCCTGTTTGTGATGAAATAATTAAGATAGGGAATACCCTATCTTCGTTTTAACATTTCCTCACCGATGAAACTATTTCATTCCTTTATCTTATCTCAGTTATCTACATTTTTCATATTCCTAATCAAATAACAAACATACCCATTTGTACAAACAAATTAGTTTCAAGGCTTTATTATGCATGAAAATTGCAACAAAACTACGCAATTCGGACACCTTCCACTCCACCTTCCAGAAACAGTCATTTTTCGATTTCTAAAAATTTCTTGACATTGCCCATAAAAATTTCATTTTTCTCAACTTTTACCAAACTTATTGCCACTTTGTATGACTTATTTGGAAAGTACATACAATTTTCTATCATAATAAGTATAGTTTGCCACAGTCAAGCAATTTTAAAGCCTTGTAAAATCTACTTGCAAAAAATATTTTGTAAAATTAAGAAAAAGGGCGCTACAACTTACCTAAAAAACATTTTCTTATGCGTCATACCACAAACTGTCAAATATCATAAAAACATTCCCCACATCTTAAGCTTTAAAATGGTGTACTAGAAGTGACCTTTCCTATTGGCCTAAGGGGCGGAAATGGGCGTTAAACATAATTGCCCTGTTCGTGATGAAATAATTTTAATAAATACCCTATCTTCGTTTTAACATTTCCTCTCCGATGAAACTATTTCATTCCTTTATATTACCTCAGTTATCTACATTTTTCATATTCCTAATCAAATTGAAACAACGTTTCTGCTTTTAGGAGCTGAAACAACGTTTCTGCTTTTAGCCACGTAGTTCTTCTTAACGCCACCAGGTGGCAGCACCTCACAGTGCCTGCAAATTCCCAAACTGTAAAACCAGCATTATATGACAAAACAGCTGATTTGGCGAACAGCTGATCTCTATCATATTCTTTCAAAGAACGTTCTGGAAAACTGCCTCGTGGCACATTTTCTTGCTAAAGTAAAGACTTCCGTTCTGTGCAGTAAACCTTCAACATCTCAAACATTCATGTCGTCCTATTTCTGTTTAAGTTTTTTTTTTTAAAGTTCACCTACAAACTAAACATCTACTAGCCATGCTTTGACTTCTCAATTACCAGGTAAAAACAATTAACCTCACTTGCCTAACTTTACAGATAGTAAAACTAAATTATTCAAGGTGGATTTTTACTTTCCTTTACAAGTTTTACAGAAACACCTACTGTTGTTTAAATGTAAATGCAAATATTGTTCTAAGGCTAATTCAGTTGCTCAAATGTAAAATATGTTAAAGTTTGTATTGAGTTTATTAGATAATAATTTTGTCACTCCAAAACTCAATTTAATACCTGCTAAAAAGCCATAATCTGAATTTTTCAATATTTATAACTTGTATAAGTAATAACCTATATTTCATGTTTTATATCTTTACCCTGTAATTGTTTTACTATAAATTTAATTGTTTTAAAGCCTATCAGAACATATGTAACATGTTTAAAGCCTTATATGGTAACATTATGTAAGAAGGAGTTAAAGTGTCTTTATACAATTGCCTGTTACAAAGTATATCTTACAGAGCCATTTTGAGTGCAGGACTTTCTGTGTTTCTCTGTTGAAAATTAAAATTTGAAATACTCAACATTTGCATAAATTAAAAGAAATTGCAGTTGATCATATGTAAAAAGTAATTACATTATTTGTAGTAATATAAAGGCCTGTGTTTTAAATCAAGTCAGAACTACTAAAGAACTTAAAAGTTTAACAGCCTAGCTGCATCATAGCCAAAACTCTCTGCTATGTTTAATAAACTCATTCTGGCAAAACTAATGATTGTCTTTTCTTTCTTTGAACTTTTAGTTTATGAACTGGTCCAAGTGTAACCTGAGGGTTTAAGAAAAGTTTGGGAACATTCCTTTCACCATGTAACTACCTACTTCAGTCTTTTCAACATTTCAAACTATAAGCTAAGTGCTAAGTGACTATGCTTAAAATAAACCGATAATTGTCATGTTTATCTAATTTAAAGGTAAAAACAGTGGTGTACAATACTATTTAAACAGGCTTATAAACTCAAAACTCATCTGTGTGATATCTTAAATGGCGACACTTGGTGTTTAAAACTATGTTTCCTGTAACTAGCTAGTAGTAGTTTCTTTAATTTTAAATATTTAAATTTATACTAGGGAGGAGAAGCTATAACATTTTTGACTTTTATTCCCAAAGGGATTCTTTTCAAAATTTATATATTTTTTTTTAATTATATGAGAGACGTCTCAAAAACCTTAAACTTATTTTTTGTATTATTTTAATTTTGTTTACTATTTAAGTTGGCCAACACTCTTTAAACCTAAAAGTATACATGTATAATATGTACATCTATGTAAATTATTTTAAGAAATTCTATTGTGCACTCAACAGGACTTGTGTCTTGCATTTTTTTTAAATTTATGATTATTTGTAATTTGCATAATATAACTTAATTTCAATAAAGGGTGGGTTTTCTTTTGTTTTAAATTCATAAAAGGGAGGGTTAATTTAATAAAGCTTTGTATCTTTTATATTTACTAAGGGCGTATAATTTTGTTATTTAAGGGCACATAATTTTCTGATTAATAAACAGATTGTTTATTATTCCATTAACGTAATTTTCTTGTGCTTTACCTGTAATGAATAATTCAGATTCCAGGTTGTACTACTAAAGGTAAGCAGTTTTTTTTATGCAGATTTAGTCACATAACGTTGACTTTAATATATGTGCCATCTTATCTTTTCCCAGTACGCTTTCCGACGTTTTTCTAAAATTAATAACCGATGGCACAGGTAAATGGTAGCAGAGCGTGGTTTCGATCCACGGACCTCTGGGTTATGGGCCCAGCACGCTAAAAAACATACCCATTTGTACAAACAAGATAGTTTCATTGGATTGCTCCTGAAAGCATACCTCAGTTAAGTGAAAGCTGCCATGGAATACGCATTACAAGAATATGCTGATAAGCACTTCGTGTTTGGGTTTTGTGATGGTAATGCTCTTACCGCCAGAAGGGAATATGAACGTCGCTTCCCGAATCGCCGGATTCCTTGTACAAGAGTGTTCTCAAGATTGCATCAGCGGCTTTTGGACTTGGCACCGTACACAAACAGCATCATGAAATAGGTGCTGCATATGGGGTAGCAATGAACGAAGCAATCATTGATGCTGTTCAGAACGATCCAGGAGTAAGTACTAGAGACGTTGCTAGTGATATTTGCATTTCTAATTGGAAAATTTGGGATGTATTGGAAAAAAACTCCATGCATTTCATTTGCATGCTGTTCAAGCTTTTAACAATTAGTATATATTTTTAATTGCCATTATCTTTATAAGTAAATGATAATACCATACAGTGTTGAGCTCAACAATGACATTGTTGAACATAGAAAGCATTGTTTTCTATAATAGGAACTTCAGATGCATAATTTATATCTAAAGACACCAAAAAGGCACACCTAAACAAAAAACCATTACGTTAATTTCTTGTTAAAACTGTTAACACATTTCAGTTAAATATTATGTACTTCTCAAAGTAACTTCATTTTACAGTTTTTATATTTTAGGTAATGATAGTGTTATGTTTCTGGTAAATATCATTAGTCTATTCGTTTACCAAACTTAGTTAAGCCTAAATAAACTACTTTAACAGCCAACATTGTTAGGACTTGTTGATAAAACCACGACGAGGTTTGATAAAAATGTTAAACCTATAATTGTCTGCAATAAATACATACATGGACGCCGCCGAGGAATATGAAATATATAAAAGCGTTTAAATCAAAAGATGAATTAGTAAACGATCAGCTGAACTTCAAGTCCAATAGGCTTTATGATACCGCGATAAGGATCGACAGTAAGATTATCACAGTCAGTAGTTGGTCAACCTTCTAACGGTGCGCACCGATTCCTCGCGGGAACATATTTTTGTTGAATATTATGTGTGTTTGTGTTTGTGAAGTGTTTTTAATGTTATTCATGACGACCTGACTTTCAGATTCCAAAACGCGTAGCCAGAATATAAATACGAAGTCTCACGACGGATATACAAAGGTAAATATATAATTTTTATTTTTATTTGTAACTTGGATACTGATAATACAATGTTCAAATTGAGGACTTGGCTCATAATTGTTACTTTAAACTTAAAAACAAATTAAAGCAAATATAATTACAAAGGGAGGGCAATAACTAACTGATTAACGTACCTCGTTAATCATTACTTAAAAATACTTCACAAAGGTGAACACAGAGGTAATTTAAAAACAAAACATGTATTGTTTGATTGTTGGTAACATGGATTAACAATATTTTTCAAGTGGTTTGTATTAATTCAATATTGAACCTAGTGCATTATGCACTTTTGTTGTACGTTATTTTTATGAATGACAGTACTAAAATAATACTATAAAGTAATTGCATATATATTATACATTCAAGCTTCGTTAATGTGATTCGAACCTAATACTACTCTTATATTCGTAAACTTATAGAGGTGCATTTATTTATACACATATATTAATTTTAGTTTTAAAAAAATTACTTGCGTTTAGTTACAATTAGTATATTTTATGAAGTCTAATAACTAAACAAAATTTGATCAACTTTTATTATTCTGACTTACCGTCAGCAATCTTTTTGAAGTTTGTTCCTTAAATTTAAATTTTCACTAAGTAGATGACACGTATTTTTGATCTTATTGTTAATTTATAGTGATGCTAAAAACTCAATTAAAACATTCAACATGAATACAAAATAAATTTGATTCAACCTTGAGCTAATAAGCCAAATAACTTCTTTTCCTATTTCAGCTGATAACACTGTGCACCTTTTGAGTTTTAGCAGTGACATTGATAAAAAAGGAACGCAGAAGGTAAGTCACAAAAACAAAGCAGTTGTTTTTTAAGCAAATCTTATTGCTCTAGATCATAAACATAATATAATTTTTATTAGTAAAAGTTTATGAGAATGGAGTTCTAAATGAATAAATAAATGTAGGCCTACGACGAATGCAACGAAGGAATTATTATATTCACCAGTAATACTTTAAACCGAACATCTAAATAATTTACCAGTATTTTGTGCTGCCTATTTACGAAGTAATAATAAAGGCCTAAATATTTCTGATCCACCTATATAAATATTTTATTTCTCACAAAAAATATGTTGCGATTTCTTCAATAAAATATTGGTCCGGAATTGACAATGTGTTTTATAAATTGAGATGCCAGGTATTGTTATAAACAATTCTGACAATGGCATTAAAAACATATAAATAAAGGTATATACTTGAGGAGATACTATAACGACAAGTAAAGAGTTTAAAATAACATTTCACTATGTAAGTCTTACATAGTTTACGCATAATTGAGAAACTGAATTTTATACATTTAAAATAATAACTACTAATACAATTAAATCTTCAATATAAAACCTGACAAAAATTAATCGTATCTAATAATGAAGAGACGTAAGCTAAACATCACAGACAAATAGATTAAGCGAGTGACGTTAATGAACAGAATAATGGATGTGTATATTATAATGAGTATATAATAAATAATTGCTACATCAGATCATATTTCTGAAATTAGCGTCATTAAGCCAGATCTCTTGCACTGAAGTATGCTCAGAAAGTAATTTATCTTGAAGATTAATTACACCTCAGTTTAGTCTTTGTAGTTAAAATGTATGTGACCTTTAATTAAAATTCAGATTCTTAATTAATTATTATATAAAAACTAATGTTTTCCGTTCCCTGCAAGACATTGTTTATACACTATGGTATACACATTCATGGTAATAAAATTATATATCATATAGTTCGAGAACAAATAATTCTTTAAATTAACTTTAAACTAATAGATAGTGTAATAGTTGCATTAAATTCAAAAACTGCATTTTATATGCATAGTAAAAAGTGTGAGTAGTTATTAGTAATCATTAATTTGGCCAATCAATTATGTTCTTATTACCAACTTCAGTTGGTCACAGTAGCGACGGTCACCCCAAGTTGCTATATTTTGATGTTGGAATTCCAAGTATTCCTTAGTAGGTCAGTTTGTGTCTAAATATTGAGTTTTATTTTTGTGGCTACTTCCGGAATGCTTTGTTTTTAAGCTTATGGTGGTGTATGTATAAAATCTATTACTAAACCTGTTAAAGTTTTTTTGTGTGTTACTTTTGTTACGTTAATTTGTAAATAATGGTTGTTATTGGTGACCAAACATTCAATGACACTTTTAGAGATATGTTAGACGATGAATTTGAAAACAGTGATGAAGGTTTTGTAACTTTCTGTGAAGAAAATGTTGATACAAAATCACTAATTGATTCGAAAACAGAAGTTATTTTTCATACTAAAGTACCAGAGGAGGACGGTACTAATATTAAAGGAAAAATCGACACAGTAATATACAGTATCTTGTGCCACCATCTATTATTAGAAATTATGTCCATAATATTTTACAAACACCTATTGCTAAATTGAGATTGTTGAACATAGTCTCTATGAAAGATTCGTTTATTTATATTCTTATATTATAGTTACTCACTCTAATCGAGAAATTATTAGCAAAAATTGTAATATAATTCTGATCAAAGAATCTTTAAAGAAAACAGTTCCTCTGAAATTAATTGGTTTGATATACAAAGTATGCCATTAGAAGGATAGACTTAACGGAGTTCATGAAATTTGGTCTCCATTTTGATTGTAGTTTCATAAGCTTGTAATTAGTGATCAAATATTATTATTTGTGTTATCATGCTTTCGATTTCATCAGAGAACAAATAAATAGAACTGAAATATTTTTTTTCTCAAATTATAAATCGTTTTACTAAGTTCATCGCGCATTTTGTTAATCACTATAAGCCACAGTTTTGCACACACCACTATTGACGTACAACTTTTGTTCTAAAGTTTACCAAAACTAACAAATATGGAAAACAAGTTGTAAAAATGTGTGAAGCAATGTCTACAATGTATATTATTAAGATTGAGGTATTCACATTTTTTAAAGTTTTACGGTATTTCAGTTTAACATAATAGCTATCGACATTGTAATTAGAAATATAATCGTTGGACTGTGTATAGTGATTATCTATTCAGTTTATAATATGTGAACACAAATAACGTACATATTACATGAACATTTTTAACATTTTAGAAGTAGTCATTAAATAAAATTGAATTTTCGTTAAGTAGCGTAATTGTACTAAAGGTTGTTTGAACATATTGAATTAATTTAAAACTTTTATTTAACGCAGGTTTAAAAATAAAACTTGAAATATATATACATTTTTAACTTTACAATTTGTTTAATGATTTCTTTATCTAAATATATTTTATTCAGCTGCTGCAATTGACCTGATTGACGACAGTATACTTTTGAATCTGTTAGTTTAATATAGTAAGTTTAATGCGATTGGTTTGCGCTAGTATAATTATTGACCTAAACTAGTTAATTAGATTTACAATCCAGGAGACAAATTATAATACTAAGTTAAATAATGTATACTTTATTGTTATACAATATTATTTAACCTGCATTACTCGCTCGGGTTTAGGTTACATTAACATTTGCATGGAATCAATATGACCCCATTTACTTTAACCGCAAATTATCATTTTAAACAAATTGTTTTATATTTAAACATTATTTTGAGATAATTTATCGTACTTACTATATAGTTTACATATTTTAAACTTTAAAAAAAATCATGTAAATTCTTTTCTAATTTTTGTACTGCAGCTATGTGGGTTAGGCATAATAACTTAAATGAAGAGTCAGTTATACAAATTAAAATATTTATTAGATGCAAAAACAGGAATGCTAAGGTTAACTGACATAAAAACATTACTTGTACAATTCAAACAGTAAAAATTTGAAGGTTAAGTTCATACGCTATCCATACAATATTCACACACAACTTTTGTAAATTCTTTGCATACCATTGAGCATACCATAAAAATGTGGTCATCCTATCCTGGTTACGAGGGCATACGTTACATCTTCGGCTGCAGGTTCTTCTTCAGTAGGCAACAATTTCTTGATTTGCGATCGAAGTTGCTTTGGAAGACTCACGATTTGTACTCTTTCTTCCATAAATTTTAATATAATATATATAATTTAAGTAATTTTTTTCCTATCTGTTTTCTTTATGCAAACTATTTATGGAAATTTTATAAAAACTTTTTGTTATAGTATGTAATTTTATTTTTTCTAAATTTGTTGGTACGTTAGAAAAATGTTTATAGTAGAAAATATTACATATAGGTCTATTAAAATAAAAACAATTAAAAAATCATGATGATATCTTATCGATACAGCATTTTTTGTACTTACTGCTAACTGTACAGTCTTAGATCTATTAAAACAGTATGGATAAGAGCAGTATCTGCTTTTTTGACTCAAATAATAAATTAATTTTCTTGTATTTTTTTAGTTTTACATGAATTCTTTGGGCTTATTTACCTATAAAACACTTTGAAACTTGAAATTTTACTTATAATATTTTACGGTCAGAGCAAAAACTTTAATTCCCATTTTCTCAAAACTTGGTTTTTGTAGTTACTGCCTTTTTCCTTAGCAGGGCAGAAAAGGCTTGACAAGACTGATCTCAAACTCTTGTGCCGACTGGCTTGCAGGGCCAAATGAAAATTCCCGCCTATGGTCTCATTTACCCCGCGAGTAATGCAAGATTAATATGCTTTAATAAATGTAAAGAAAATAATACATAAAGTTATGATAACGGTTACTTAATATAAATTATAATTCCAAACCTCAGAATCATAGATGGGAAATTCATCTTTAAAAAAATCAGTATTATTTGTTTGTTGATAGTACTGATTAAAATATAAAAGTAATATAGTTGTACTATGTATTAAGTAAGCAAATGAGATATTGAAATATCCAAATATATCATTTGCTTTCCCCTATCAATAAATCTAATTAAAATCGTATTAGGCCACCTTTATTCTTGGAGAGATCGTAGCTAAAGCAAACAATTTGTTTTAACGTGTTCTGGAAGTTTAATTGGACTTTAGTTGTTTCTTCTTTTAGTTTGTAATTGTATAGATGGAGAACACGCAAGTCGTTGAGACTGAGCCAAATAATTACATTGCGATTGTTTTTCTTTTATCTATGGGGTTTTAAAATGATTTGCTAAAATGTTTTTGCTGATTTTATTCATTTATTTATTGGTAAAGTTTATTTAAAAATGTTAGTATTTTTATCCCATAACTTATAACGATTCTAAACTTAAATGGGTTTATTTTGATACAATTAGGTTAAAAGATACAAAACATATAATCGTGTTTTTAATGTATACTTCTTTTTCAGAAAATATTTGAATTAATTCTTACTACTATTTTAATTAATTAGTACTATAATTTTGTATTTTTAATTACATTGTACTTTATATATTTTTAAACTGATTGATATTTTAAAGAATTGGCCATTTGTAGCTAGCTACCTTCTTGAATTTTCAAATTAGTTTTATATTTCTAATCTTCATCTCCCGAAACGTCCAAGTAACCAGATTCAGGAAATCATTAGTCTTGTAAGTCGATATATTTGCCTTAAAAACTTTTCTAAAAATTCCTACACTTTCCTCTTCTTAAAAAAAAATATTGTTGATTAGCAAAAACTTTTTGTTTACATTTTAAGACTACGTACTGTAATTACAATTAGACAACATCATCAAAATCTGTTAACCTTCACAGGATTCCCAGCCTTTGGCTTTTTTCTATTTTTACTGGACTTGAGGTAAATATAACAGAAAATAATACGATTTGTCCCGTTTATGGCGGTAGTTTTATGTACGCCATCTTAACGTTACATATATTTACTGTCTCAAATGCATGATTAGCTTCTAAAGACTAAATACAAATTGACTGACTTATAAAAAATTGCATTCAAATCTATAAAATAACAAAATAATGTTTAGTGAAAAAAGCAATTTTTTACTCACCATGTTAATTTTAAGTTTGTTTTATATTCATAATCAGTGCCTCAGAAAACCAGTAACCACTGTAAATCAAAAATTAGTTCTAGAAGTTAAGATAGGTACACTTGACCAACTTGCACCGACTAAATGATTTGTGTTATTCACAAACCAAGTTCCTTCACTTAACACTTTTTCAGGTATTAATTTTAAATAACGTAAGAAATTGGGATGATATTTCAAAGAATTAAGCATACATTTAATAAGCTTTACCTAAGACCAATCTAGATTGTTTACTTTCTTGTGAGAAAAAGAAAATCTACATTTTTATCGTATCATTGGTTCTCTAGTCATTGACTAACACAGTTATTACGCAGTTCTTTTTAAAATTACAAGATTTGATTAACAAATATCATTGAACATAGTATGTGTTATTACAATATATATCTACTAATATTATAAAGAGGTAAAGTTTGTTTGTTTGTTTTTATATTATAAAGATGTAAATTTATACAAATACAACAGTGTTTCATTAAAATAAATCAACTTTTATTTTCATCCGAATGTAAATATTTTAATCCGAAAATGTTTAATTGTTATTAATTGCATATCAATTAATTACAGAATTTCATGTATATTACTGTATTCGTTTGCTTGTCTAAATTTCCTCTTACATAAAGTAAGATATTCAATAATAACCCCTGCTTTATTTTGCAAATTTAATTAGTGAATTTATATTTCTACATTAGATTTTGTGAAAATTGTAAAGACTGTACCAGATACATTAAACATTGACCACACTTCATAATAGTTTGATGATCATAAAGTATAGTTTAAATACTAAATTTTTACAAATTGCTAAATACAACATAAATATTAGAATCTACATCTAATAAGTTCAAATATAATATACCCACAAGATAATAAAAACAGCACACTTTCTAAAGAAGCAAAACTATAGATAATCAACCTACTTTTAATATATGTTTCGCTCAAAATACTTCTTGTATCACCATGCAATATTCATAATAAATAAATGATATTAATATTACATCTGAGCGAATGCCGTTTATGACTAAATTATATATATCCTGCTATTCCGCAGTTATTTATTACCTCTTTCTTAGAAAGGTTATTGTTCCTCTTATTGGTACTACTTTATACAATGTATTAGACTAACATGTACTACTAATATGTATTAGACTAACAAATATACAAACATTAACAAACATGTAAAAATAATAAATAATAGCAAAAAATTAAATTATTTAAAACTATTTATTTACAACTTCATTTACATTTGATTCTTGTATTTTTTGTTAGGGGCAAAATAAAGCATGTATATATAATAAAAAAGTAACATAACTAATAAAATTCACTAAAATGTTGTTAACTGACAAGGTTACCAAGAAAAATATCTATTCATATCTATAAATATGGTCAAAAACTATTTAGTAATCAAATAGACCGAACGGATTACATTGAAAAGCCAGCGAAGAAACAGTTTCCTGTGGGTAACAATACGTTTTTAAAATGTAGAAATATAGTCATTTTAATTAAATTGAATTCTCTCAGTCCAAAATATAAAGAAAATCTAGTAAAGATAAATAGCTAAATAGCTAATATATCATTAAAATAGCCTGAAGCACACTAACATTATTTATTGAATTTAAAGTTTAGCTATACATTTCAGTAATTAGCTATTCAATAAATCAGAAGCTAAATGTACCTAAATACTGTAATTAAAATTTTCACCTTCCTTCAATTAGCCTATTTTAAGTAATAAACCTCTTACATCTTACACTGGTGCGTAGCAGATGTATGTATCGCTTAGTTTGTTTAGAAACATAGACTATGACCACTCTTGTAGAGTGGTTTAAATACATAGCTTAGTCATTAGTTAAACTAGTTATCAGTTGTCGCTCAGTTATCACTAAGGGTGACACCTTTGTCTTTGAAAAGCGTTTGGTTGCTAAACCATTGTGTGTGAGAAGAATTGTTATTATTCTTGAATCATTCCTTCTTACTTGTCAAAGCTTAAAAGTGTACCTGCTAGTATATATACATATATTTATTTATATTTAGTTATTTCTTAACATAAAATAAATATATTTTTGCAAAACACTATTTTATTTTGTATAATTGTCATATAGTCTTATTCCTATACGTTTATTGTATTTAAATTATATTATATTAAACATAGACTTAAACAGCAAATTAAATTATGTAACAGCAAATAATATATTAAATTATTAGCCTATGCAATTAAATTAAAGTAATAATTGTTCGCAAAACTTTAAAAAAAAAATTCTTAGTTAAACTATAAAAAACGGTATAAAATTTAAATGCGTTGGACGGAATGTTTTTGCATTATAAAATCTTTAGTTAAATAAAACAGTAATACATTTGAATCTGAAATAAAACGAAAATTACTGTTTTTAAATACTTCACACAAATAAAGAAATCAAATGGAATAACTTCCTGAATAAATTACATACGAGAGATACAGAAACAAAGTAGTGATTATTTGGGGTAGACCTCCAACATTCAGGGATATTTGATTTAGCAAGCTCACGCGAAGGCGTAGAAATACAAATTTATATTTCCCAAGCGGCTGCTAGACGTCAACACTGTTATACAGTTCTATTCTCGTAACTCATTTCTCTTATTTACATAAACATATTAATTAACATGTTGAATAATGTATTCCTACTATTCTATGAGAATAAAAATGTATTTGTACCCTAAATAATAAAAGCGTAGTTATTATTACATTTCAAAAACAAATGTTTAGTGTTTTCAAAATGTATACATTGTCATATATTATATATTGTTTGTTTGATAGAACAACAAAACAAATCAATTCTACAATTTGATGTTTTTTTATTTTTGATTCCACCTAATTCGATCTTCGAATTAATTTTGCATAATATAGAGGGTAATTTAAATTACTAGGATGAAATAAATACAGAGGTTCATAAATTATATTGGATATTAAATGCATAGACCTAATATAAATTATTATAATTTCCAAAATTGTATCCATTTACATTACAAGAATAAATTTTCTTGAATTATATCTTGAATTTTGGCATTTATTTGATATGCATTCAGAATACAATAGTACTACTAAAGAAAACGGAGCGTGTGAATTCTACTTACAGTTGTATAAAATAAATATTGAACAACTTAGTTTTTATTTTAATTTTAGAGTACAATACGTAGGCAATGCTTTAAATTATATGTTTTCTCCAAACAGTCGTACCATGGAAAGTTGCAAAATTTCAAGTTGAATTTGTGTGTTTTATAACGTTTAATAGCACCTTTTATCAATATTAATGTCTTACCTCTGGAATTATTATTTGGGTAAAAAGTGTGATATATTTGTACATCCCAGTATTTGTATTAAGGATTGCGTTTTACAAACCAAACACATGTCGAGTTATTTAGTTATAAACACTTTCTGAAGACCATTTGCATTCTAGGTTGAAATTCTAAGGTTTTATTAGAACTTGCTCTGTTGGTTTGATAGTTTCATTCGCTCTTATTATAGCGATATTTTTAGCTACCTTACGCATTATTAACCTAAATAAAACACAATGCCACCTAAAAGAAAATCTTTAGCTGTTAAAACTTAAGAAAAGAAAAAAATAATAAGCGGGAATTGCAAAATAATGTTTCACTGGCTAAACCTTCTGCTTACTTCCTTACTGGCACACTATTTTTAACCTATGCTCAAAACCACATTTGTTATTTCAACAAACGAAGAAACTGTTCACAGAACTACTAGTATATTTTTGTTTATACAAACAAGGCATAGCCTACTTAACACACCAGTTTGAATTAGATGATAAAGATAATTACAGATATTTGTTGACAACAAAATTGATATATATTTTGTAACTAATAGTTAAATGTGTAAAAATGTAATGTCAATTAATATGCATGTGCTGCTTAATAAACCAAATCTAAGTTTATACTCTATGTTTATACTCAGACTACTTTAAAGTATAATAGAATTTCAAATTTGACAAAGGAAATAACAGATAAAACTATAGTTTTAGTTTTGATTGGTTTATTTTTGTTTAATTTTGTTAAAAAATGTATAATGTTTAGGCAGTTGTTATGATTTGTTGCGCACTTTTGGTATTTCTTCTCATTTATCAATCTATATATAGTACCATAATGAAATTGCTTATGGACAATTTGTATGTAGAGTAACAGAAACATTTCGCATAGTAAAAAAGTAAATCTTATTTTTTATATTTAAATTGTAGGTTATAATATAAATTACATTTTCAATTACCACTTGTTTTTGTAATTACACAAAATATTTGTAGTTTTTTGTATGAAGCCATTCATTGTTATTATTTGCTTTAAATCTTTTTTTTTTATAAAGTAATATAGGCCTACATTAAAGAATATAAAACATAAAATATGAACAACAAAATACAAAACTTGTATGTGTTTATTTCGTCATAAAACTGTCTTTTTCCACTAGAACTTTGTTCACTGCGCAGTTATTTATGTATAAATAACCAGGAACTATAATATGCACTATTATAAAAACAAACCCTTTATGAAGCATATATTGAGTAATTCCAGAATAAATCAAAATTATCAATTACCTTTAATATTATTGCAATCTATTGTTAGAAAATTGTTTTTTAGACCTTATTAACTATAGTATACTAAAAACACACTTAATCAACAATACTTAATTTTTAACCAGAAGTTATTGTTTGAAGCAACTAATATAATATAATTTAGGCATGTAACACTTATTTGTTACCTTTCAGTTATTAATATTATTTGTATATTTAATACCTACACATATATTAGGTAGTATAATACTAGACAAATTGAAGGGATGGAGGAATAAAAGAGATAAGTCCGTTTTACCAAAATGTTGAGAATAGCAAAAGCAATGCTAAGAAACAAAATATATTTTTTCTACATAAATGTTTATTTTATATTTGTATTTGAAGTAATTTCTTAATGCATATTATAGAATGATTATGTTACAATTCTGTAAAATAAATAATCAAAGTTTTTTGTTTCAGACTCTCTAACAAACGTTTGTGTGAATAAAGCAATAAGTCCTTTAGACTCATCCCCTTTTTTCATAAATCGGTAGCAAAATTTTAATAACAAATGCTTAAAAATCAATGGCTTTTAAAATAGTCTTTATTCAAGTAATAGTGAGCCATATAAAATTACATTGACTGTTATAGACATAATATGTAAAGAATGTTCACATGCTTATTTATATAAAAGTTATTCAAAAAAGATCCAAGCTGTTGGTCCACATAACTTGGCCAAAGTCTGTAAGTCATTGTATTTTGCTTTGTTTATTCGAATGGGATCTGAAAAAATAATAAAAATTGGAGTTGTAGTTTTTCCAATAACAGATTTACAAAAATTTCCGATCAAAATAAATTGACCCTCATAGGATAGGCTAGGAAGTATGAATTCCGATTTCTTCTATTCTGTCTACGTTTTTGGAATTGGCTTTTTTCATTATTTCTAAGCCTTTAAATTTGAAATTGAATTCGTCACAAGTAGAGCAGGTATCTATCCGTGGGCATCCAAAGCTTGTATATTAAATTATGTTAGAAAGATTTTGCAATAGTAATCACAGGACACTTTTAATCTTCTCGAATCTTTCAACCCATAATAATATTGTTTTTAGGTTGAAAATATTTAATGTGGTTTCGCATGAAATCCAGCAAATTATCTTTAATCCTGTGTGGTATTACGTCATGTTTACCTTGCTTGCTTTTGGGCTAAATCCAGTAATAGCAAGTTCATTACAAAGACGATCTAACCGTTTTTTACTAATTCCATGAATAAAACGTATTGCTTTTTTTTACAAACGTCATATTCGTCTATCTTTTCTTTATACTTACCGCGAATTCTGTATTTAAAAGATGCTGAATTAGTACTAGCATTCACTTCTGGTTTCCTATTACGTCTTCGAGCCACAGGAAGCACAGAGGTCATGCCACATGTTCACTTTACTTCCCAAAATATTAAATGATTAAAGTATTAAGTTTTTTTGTGGAAACTTATCGGATATCGTGACAGAGTTTGTAGAAAACAGGGAGACAAAGTAAAGAAAAATTAGTGGTATTATGACAAATGTCATGAAAAAATAAACCTAATGATCAATGTCCTTGGTAAAGACTGAGAATACCGACTTAATTGTTTTAAGTTTCCGTCAAAATAGTATGTGCTAGTTATTATCATTGTTAATTAATGTATATTTTAGCAATAATTAATTTACTCTTTTAATGTAGTAGAAACTGTAAACAGCATAGTACACATTTAATATAATTTATTGCATAATACATAAATATGTATTGCTGGATTTTTGCCATTATACAATTTTTGAAAGTTTGTTTTGTTATCATGAAGCGTGACTTGCTAATTATCATAGTGGTATTTTGATAAATTTATAGAACAAAATTATTACTGCCTTTTTGTACTGAATTAGTATAATATGTTTTTGTGGTGAGATCCAGGTAATCCGTTCAATAATAATTAATTGCAGCCATAGAATAACCTTCTTGCGGGAATAAAATCTTTGACATCTATCAGCGCAAAGAATATATTTCTTAAAATTAACAAATGTTAATGTTTAGTAAGGCTAAGTCTATAAAATCACCATACATATTACTATTTCATTTCTAAAAGTAAAGCGTCCATTTTTTGTTTTTATTAAACTGCCGATTAACGAAAACTGCATTACTAGGAAAACTAGAGTGTTTTTGTATCTCTCTACAGATTAGTTGGTTTGCACATTTATCGAAATTTGAAACCCACAATATTCATTGCACCTTATTTTACGTGAGATAAATTTGGTCGTTTTGAATTCAACCAACGCATCTACCTTCTTCCATACCAGCTTAGTATCTGCAAAAAGTATATTTGATCCATTATACATAATTATAATATATATCTAAAGTTTGAAGTTTAAACTCGACTTTATCAATAGAAATATTACATAACTTTATATTTACTGAACAGCAGTTTCAATTAAGGGTTGCAAATTATAAAATTTAAAATGCGAAAAAACATGGTGATGATTCAAAATATCTTTTCTTAACCTCAATCAAATGATACATTTATATTAATTATACTTGAAACTGATACTATTAGTTAGACTTTTCATTAAAACTGTTTATTTACGTGTTTATAGAAATAATAAATTATTTCTAAATACAATTACCTTATAATAAAACATTAGCAGTGAAGTAAAACTAATACATGTATGTTTGTCAAAACATTATTTCAATTGTATATTTTTTTTACCTTTTATTAAAAATAGCTGCACACATGTATTGCATTTTGGTTGACTTGCCAACAGTTACAACATAAATAGTTATTAAAATAATAATAGTTTGTTTACTTATTTTGTTTAGTAGTTCGGATGACCTTGAACGAATGCTTTTTATAATGGTGAAAGACTGAAGATTACGTTTATGTTATATTGAATCAAAGCTACAACTATATAATTACATAGCATTAAACTGATTTATACCCCACTAGTTCACTAACTGAGCTTTGTTGCTTACAAAAAGAGGAAGAAAACAATTCAGTACACTGTATAGCTTCTAAAATGTATTACCATAACTTCTAAATAAACCCAATTCCAACAAAACTATAAAAAAATAATAATAATATAATAAATAAACGAATAATTAGTATAATAATATTTCTTCAAACAGTGAAAATATGAAGGCGGCTTTAAGTCGGGATCTTGAAAAAATATATACTGTGATGTAGTTGTAGGTATGTTCAGTCTTTACTTTCTATTACTTTAGCAAATATGTAGTTTTTGGTCAGCTTTAAGTTGGTTTGTAATGTTTGTAATTATACATTTTCATCTATAATTTAAATCACTAGAGATAACTTCAGAAGCTGAAAACCTCCAGAAACCCCTGATATTTTGTGTATATATTTTTATATTCTGTTTAATATTATGTTGTAATAATATTTTTTTTTTTTGTATTTGCAGTGTGGGTTATTAATCTAAGCCAGTACTATCAAAGAAATGGTATGAAGATGCAGTTGTAAAACTGATCCTATGGCCATTTTCCTTAATAACTTGTATTTAAGATAGATAATATGTTACAACATGCCATCACTCAAAATTTGTATAAGAAAGTGTATCCCTTTTAGTTATTTTCTTACCTGGTAGTTTGCTTCCTAACAAGGTTGTGTTGTACAAATTTGAATACCAATTTAAACTTACAAGTTGTAGTTAGTTACGTTTGTATATTTTTAAATATATTGCATAACATAATGTCTTTAATAATATTTTTGAACTAATTTAAGCTGTTTTTATAAATGCATATTTTTTTTATTTTCAGATTTTAAATACAAAATTTCAATTTGTAGTTATATTATATATTTTTTCTTCTGAATTTGTATACAAATACTATTTTGTTTTACTCACCTAAATAAAATGATATGCAGTTCCTTTCAATAACTTTAATGCCCTTATATTAGGAATAACTTAATGGGATTCTTTGCTGTTCATCGAATATAGTTATTTATTTATAATAACAAGTTTTAAACTTAATTATTCCATACAATAGCTTAAAATTTTTTTTTAAACTTCTAAAAAGTAAAGAAAGTTTATAATTTGTTGTAACTTTTAAAACAATTATCAGACATGAGATAATAATAGTTATAGAAATAAACAATATCTATGCATTTTTCCATTCATGAAAAAAATGTATAAAGAAATAATAAAGCAATGGATTTTTCAAGGAAATTTAGGAGTTTAAATTATGATCAAAACAAAAAAATCAAAATGTAGACAAAAGTTATACAAAGTTTTAGCAGTTTTACAGATAACTGCGAAATGAAAACACATTAGTAGATTTAAATAAATCCCTCAATTATTTGAAATATGTGAGTTTTAGGAGCGGTTATAGTATTGGTCGTCAGGCTAGGGTTTAATTATAGTTATTGGCCATTGTATATGGCATTCTAAACGACTTAAAGAGAGAACCACCTTTATTTTTAGTCCTGAATTGATAAAGCAATACAATCAAATTGTGACTACGTACTAAACTTCTATCATTAATGAATTATAATGTTGTTTATATTTTAAAAAAAATTTTAAAATATAAATTCCTTCTCACCCGTCAAGCTCAAAGTGTATTTTATAATATAATGTTGTTGTTAATTGTAATAGTGCACAAAATTACCTACTGGTAATTTTTTGAAAATCTGACCTTTAAAAATATTAATAATTTTTTCATATTATTTAGAAATATACAAAACAATTTGCTACGTGTTTAAATTACCAATTTTATTTAAATTATTGAATGATATATTTTTATTTAAATTCATTTTTCTACTAAATTTTTATTTTATTTAAGTTAGTAAGTATATTTAACCCTTTAACAACCTTTACATTTTTTAGACATTTGTTTAGGATGTGCAATTAACATTTTAAAAACAAATAGTGGTTTTATAATATTTTGAAAAGGTATAACAAACTTAATTTGATTGAAACTGAAGACCGAGTTTGTTAAATGATGAATTGTTGACTATGCAACTGGTGTACAGTACTGCCGTTTATTTATTTTAAATGAATAACATTTAATTTACAAATACATAATTAATTCCCATACCTTTGAAATGAAGCGAAATAGCACTAGATTTATGTGTCGTTTTGAATATGGCTGATAATACATTGTGAGTTATGCATATTATATCAGATGTTACTCTATAGGTCATGAATAATACATGAGCTTTGTAATACTGGGTCTGATATCAGTATTTAAATAGTTTTACTTCTAATATGGACTTGTATGCGAATATTCAGTTGTTTATATGAAGTTTTGAACATTTTGTATTAGTTAAAATTAATATAGTGCAAAATACTTCAACTAAATTAGGAATAATAAAATGAATACGTAAAAAATTTAGATGAAAACTTCAAATGAATATGACAAAGGTGACCTTCTGGAAATATTCCATTCACTTAAAATTGAACAAAAAAACTTAATTTAACTAAATGAGGTATTATAAAATATACTTTGAGCTTAAAGGGGTGACGGAATTTGTTGTTTTTTTTTTGTTATCGTTCTTTTTGTCATTTTTTTTCTTTGCTCATATTTATGTATTTATTTATATTAATTTATTTGTTATTTTTATTTATTTATTATTATTATGTTTTTTTTTATTTTAATTGTATTACTATTATTATTTTCCATATCAATGTCAATTTAAGTAACATAACATATTGCATTCTTGTTTTAATCATACATTAATGTAATTGTAACATTTGTCTCTATTTAAGGTCACTTGTACGCCATTGGATGTTTAGAAATTAAGACACACCCACTCTTGTAGAGGGGTATACATATGTACCATAGACTTAGAAATAATTAGTTATAATCAGTCAGTTGTAGCTCATAACACTGAGGATAACGACTTTGTCGTTGAAACGCGTTTGATAATTAAACGTATATAAGTGAGAATAGTGTTATTTAATTTTGTTTAAATATAAATGAGGTAAATATAAACTAAATTTACAAGAATTAACAAAATAATTCAGTACTATATTTAAAATATATTAGACTCCATAATTTATATATCAATTATTTAAAATGTATTACCCAATATACGGAATTTGCACTTATCATGAGGTTAGGAATAATATATTTGTATATCTCTCCTAACAGGCAATCAAAAGCAATAAATCTAAATTTAAAACAAAAGTTATTCCTACATTACTACACAAAATCAACATTAAAAATTACTTATCTCTAAAAAACATAAACACTTTTAAATTGCATTAATAATTAAAAATTGAATTACTTTTATTTGACTATGTTTTTTTAAATTAACAACATTTAATAAATGATATTTAATAATAATATCTAAAATGTTAGTAATAGTAATATATACAAATGACATTTTTTTCGTGTACAGGTTAATTTAAAATTAAATGGAGAAGAAATTTTGTTTGGTGGATTTTTACCAAATTCAGTAAGGGAATCTAATGCTTTTCATGAATATAAATAGCAATGAGTATGTGAAAAACAAAGAAATTATGTCTTTACCATATTAATATTTTAAAAGACAAAGAATTTTGTTATTTTTACTCAACTACTAATTATAAAATTTTCACGTTTATGGCAATCAACTAATTATTTTTTAAAGTTTATAGAAGTATTTGTGAATAAGGTTTTACAGGGTATGTTATTTAAACACTATAATCAAAGAGGATCACTAAAAAATAATTAATATTTTTAATAGTTTCTAGCGATTTTTACATTACATTATCCTTCTTAATCTTTAACCAAATGGTCCTTTTCAGTCAAAACTCAATTTTCGTAATGTATTCCTATTATTTGTAAATATATTACACGTTATTATTTATTTAATATAATTTATTGTCATAATTATTTGTATCTACTATTGTTGAATACAATAGTTAATTACAATAATGCGAACTATATATAACATTTTAGTTTGATGGTATTTATTCTAAATATAAATTTCAAAAACAATATTAATAAGGATTATATTCTAAGACAAGCTCAATTTAACCAAAAATGTCAGTAAGAACCTTGTCAAACCAATTTCACGCAATGGTAAAGAATGTGTTAAGTAAATTACGGAAAGTAATCGTAAGTTAAGGACTTAATCAATGATTATTGTGAACAAATATAATGTGATACAATTTTAAATGAGACGTAGTCTTTACATGTTTAATTCAAAACACATTCAAAAACGTGTTCTTAAAAACTAAAACAGAACGTTTGAAATATTACCATTATTCATAAAATAATAATGAAATGTTATTTTAAGATTTAATTACAGGAAATATTTGCAGCAATCAATTTGGAAAATAATTAAACTTTGAATAATCTTGAAGTTAATTCAATAATAAGTCGTTTACATTCAAATTGTTTGTTAATTCTTAGAGATTATTTAAATTAACTAATTATCAAAGATTAATGAATTAAAAAGTAGTATATGTAGAATAATTTAGATTTAGGCATGTTTAAACGAATTGTATAAGCACTAATACTTTTTCTAAATATTTATTTTTCTATTCTGCTTTTTTATCTTTTTTTATATGTTTATAAGAAATGTAAATTTAATATAATTATTATAAAAAAAGCATAATTAGTTAGTTATGATTATAAGCTATAATGTTGTTTAATGAATCGTATATCTCTAAATTCATAAGAAGTTATTCATTCTTACCCATTTAATACATCATTTCCTTGCAGAACATTAATGTCAATGTTATCATTAAATGTTAATTTTTCGTTGACATATTGTCCAAACTAAACTAATAAGTCATGATTTAACGCCTATTGGAAGAAGCACATTTAGACTGAAACTCGTCGGTTTAAAAGTATTTAAAATAGTGCAAAGCTGTTTAAATTTTAAATCAGGAATATTTATTTGGCTTTGAGAAATTTAGTTTCTGTTCAAAGCAAGTTTAGCTACTTTATATTGAACTAGTAACAACATAGAACATTAGATTTATTGAATCGTCAACCAATACTAGTTTTTTGACTCTGTAAGTGAGACTTCTATCTTTTAACAACATTTTATTTTTAGCACAATCTAGAAAATTTTACATAATAATGAATATTGCAAAGGTATATAATGTGTTCTTTAAACAAAATAAACATATTGATCCCTTTACGCATTTTTAGTCATAATATTATACTTTCATTTTAATTGCTAGAAGTAACTGTAGTTGTTATTTTTATATAAA